>SNQJ01S0035578.1:0-30618 GCA_010110895.2 Picea sitchensis | reverse complement strand
TCGGTAATTCCAGCCGTAATGCAATTCCTATAATTGAGAATGGGATAGCAGCCATTGCACAATCTTATACACAAGAAATAGTATTGTATTACTTACTATAACCTGAGATACATCACATTTAAATAGATGTTGTGAGATCTAACTTATTTCATTTTTAGAGGGAGAGGTTGAGAGAATCTCTCAACATCCTCCAACAAACCCAATCTAAGCCCTAAACTCTAGTAGTGACATTAATTAGGCATTATCTCTAACACCCCCCATTAATGTCTATATTACAAAACTTCACAAATTACATAAAGGAAAAGGTTACAACACTTTTTCTGGCATGGTCTTCATCAACCACTCACTCTGATGCCTCCGGACTATGCTCTTTCTTATCCTCATCTTCGACATTACCATTCAACTCATTTAAAATGTAAATTCTTCAGACCATCATTCATGAACTTGCACAATAAATAATATTGACAAACTCGGCTCACCGAGGCTTCATGAATCATCCTATGGACATACCTCCATCTCTCAGATATTTTTCTTTCGGTTATCGATTAGTTTGTAGAAAGGAAATCTAGGTACAGAATGCCTTCAAAATCAATTATACAAGGTTACTTCCTGATGCAGGAGCATTGTTGGCAAGCATGTAGAAGCAGGACCACTTAGCTCATGGGAGTTCTTCCAGAACTTCAACATTAGCAGCTATAGCCGATTTTGAAATCCACCTTAACTCAACACTGAAATTTACCTTTGGAAGAAGGCTTGAACAAGTGCCTAATTTTACCCTTTAAGGCATGTTTTGAAAAGCGCAAGCGTAGAAGGAGTCCACTACGGCTCTAGAATGTGACTGGTCTAAGTTAGCGAGTAGATTAAATCTTAGAGTAGATAAGTAGACATGGGAAACCCTAGAAATCTCTCTGAGTTAAATAGAGTTTCTGTATGAAAAGATTAGGTTAGCTGCAAGATAGGAGAGAGTAGTGTAAGGGAATTGCAAGTTAGCAGAAACCTAAATCTTTCAAAGGTATTGTAATCAGAATATGTTTTGTAGCCATTTTGGCACATGTGAATATAATAGAGCGAAAATTGATCCAAATGCATGGTGTGTGATTGCGTTTGAAATCTCTGTTATTCTTGTGTTTTGTAAGCAATTGAATGAATATCTTTAGGGGAGAAGGGAACTGTGACTACTAATTTCCAGTTTCCATTGTTTCTCTTCATTGAAGCTTTGTAAGGTGTGCATCAAGCAAGAAGAGAGCGTCAGGAGATCGGGAGGAATTTCTCTGGAACAAATCCCTTGGATATGAGTTATCGAAATCCCTCTGACGCAAGGAGTGTGCGGGGAGTCAAGGCCTTCACCAGGAAAAGATCAGGAGGAATAACACTTCAGAGAAGCATTATCGAGATCTAGGAAATCCATATCCCAGGAGAAATGAAGGTCGAGCCTTCGGGACTTGGAAAATTTTCTAAGTCTAAGAGATAAAAAAATTCAGAGGGAAGAACGTTGTTGACCGTTGGATCATGGAGGAGACTCAATGATTGTCGGATCCAAGATAGGTGCGGAAGATTTAATGTTGCACATGTCCAGGAGGGAGAATCTCGAAGATTTGAATGGATGATGGAGAGTCCTCGAGGAGAAACACCGAAACCCCATAGGCTATTGGATAAAGTGGAGCTACGAGGAGGTTAGTGGCAAGGACCTCTTGATGTTTGAAGCTCACGAGGGATAATAGCCATCAATCCCAGGCAGATATGGATCGTTGGTCCACTTCACTATTTCGGGTATCACAAGTTGGGAGGACAGAGGTCCTTGACTCCTGAAACCCCGAATCACGAAATAATGATTCGTGAGGGTAACATTGAGGCCATAGATATCAAGGGGCATTGTGAGCCATTGATCAAAGGCCTGAAGATTTTGAAATTTCAGCGACCGGGAATACAAGAGGTAAGAGTCGGGACTCTTGACCCACGAAACCTCGAAAGGATCTAGACCATCAGATCTTTGGAGGTTGGGAGCTGTCAATCTGCAGCATGGAGGTAAATCGACATTTCGGCGACCGAGAATCCAAGAGGTAAGAGTCGGGACTCTTGACCCATAAAACCCAAAAAGGATCCAAACATTCAGATCTTCGGAGGTTGGGATTCGTCGATCTACAATGTGGAGGTGTATCAGAATTTCGGTGACCTGGAATACAAGAGGTAAGAGTCAGGACTCTTGACCCACAAAACCCCGAAAGGATCCATACCATTGGATCTTCATAGGTTGGGAGCCGTTGATTTGCATTGTGGAGGTGTATCAAAATTTCGGCGAGGATACAAAAGGTAAGAGTCAGGACTCTTGAGCTACGAAATCTAGAAAGGATTCATGCCATCCGATCTTTTGGCTTAGAGTCGTCGATCCACAACAAAGAAGTGTTTCAGTTTTCGTGACTTGGAGAAGCCCAAACCACCCTGTGGTAAAGTTTATGGTCATGTAAGCCGGGGGAAGGGGGGAGCTAATTTGCGTTAGCCCTCACTAGGTTTTTGGGACTTGGAGGAACTAAGGACTCATTGTATTGGGAACCCTAGAGTCGCAAAACATGACGCACCTATTTGGGTTAAGCTCATGGTTGCACCTACAGTCATGTGGAGTGAAGACTCGTGCCTAGTGTTGGTTTGCGCGGGAAAAAAGCAGATAAGGGCATGTGGATTTTGTGGTGGAGGTTCAAGTTTGGAACCCAGAAGAGTCGCTCTGGCTCTAGAATTGAGAGATCCTGACCAGGAGGTCGTGCATCCCTAAGGAGAAATAGGGGGTCTGCATCAGGTGTTATCAGAGCCGATCCTTCATTTGTAGGCTTCAAGAGAAAGAGAAAAAGAAAGAGATAGAGAACTCAGAGTTGTACTCTGTGTGTGACAGATATTAAACATAATGTCGCCAAGGAGATGAGAACTTCCTTCAGCCAACCATGATGTAGAGAGGGAGATGCGAGAGCTTCACGCCAAATTGGAAACATTGGAAGAAATGCAGAGAAGAGCACCTGACGCGAGAGACGTCAGTGATGCAGAAAGTGAGGAGGTTAAGATTGAAGAAGCTGCAGAATAACATTTGTTGAGAGAAGTTTCCCCATTGGGAGGCAGAGCCAAGATAGAGGTCTCGATGTATGAGGGAAATATAGACGCTGAAGAACTATTGGACTGGATAAGGTCCATGGACAAACACTTCGACTATGAAGATGTCGATGAGGGGAAGAAGGTGAAGTAGGAAGTCACCAGGCTAAAAGGGCATGCAACACTGTGGTGGGACGAACTATAGGCTGAGAGGATAAAGATTTGGTACATAATGGTAGCTAAGATGAAGGCTAAACTCATACCCAAGGACGATCAGATCAACCTGTTTAGGAAGCTGTGAAACCTGAGACAGAAAGGGATGACAGTTAAGGAGTACATCAAGGAGTTCTATAGGCTGAACATCCAAACTGAAAAAAGGGAGAGCGATGAATAAAAATTCATCGGATATATGAATGTCTTGAGATATGACATCCAGGATGAGCTTAACATGATGTCAGTCAGGACCATGGAGGATGCTTATCAGTTTGCACTTAAGGTAGAGGAGAAGTTGACCAGAAAATAAAACCAGCGAGGAAGAGGTAAAGGCTCAGTCCCAAGAAAAATCAAGGGGTTTAACCAGGACAGAGCACATTAACCTAAGTATGAGGATGAGAAACCACACAATCACTCGAAATGAGAGGAAACTTCTCGAGGAAGACAGAATGGTGGAAGAAACTCTTCTAGAGGAAGAGGTAGAGGAGGAGTGAGGTGATATGCCTGTGGAAAGACAGGGCACATCTCTTGGGAATGTTTCGAGAAGAATAAGGAAGGAGGAGAAGCTCACTTTTTAGAAGAACAGTGGAGAGATGTTGAAGCAGAAGGAGCAGAGGATGGAGCATCCCTGATGTTGAGAAAAGTTCTCTTGAAACCAGAGGCAGAAATTGAAAAGCCAGTGCAGAGAAACAGTCTCTTCAGGACAACTTCCAAGACTAAGAACAAAGTATGCAAGGTGATCATTGACAGTGGGAGAACTGACAACCTAGTATCCATAGAGATGGTGGAGAAATTGGAGCTGAAGAAAACTACACACCCAAAGCCATACAAAGTCTCATGGTTGCAAAAAGGACACAAAGTAATGATTACTAAACAATGTTTAGTTGCAATTAAGATAGGAGGTTATAAATACGAAATCCTATGTGATGTAATTCCCATGGATGTATGCCATATATTTTTGGGAATACCATGGAAGTTTGACAAAAACGTCATTCATGATGGGAGGAAGAATACATACACATTATAGAAAAATGGTAGGATGCACGTGTTTTTGCCAATGGAGGAGAAAAGAGTGAAAGAGGATTCCAACACAAGCATACTTCTCATGAGTGGGAAGGAACTCTTGAAGGAATTCAAGGAAGAATAGGAGATGCAGTTTGTTGTGGTAAGGAAACCCAAATTTATCCTCACAAGCGCATCACTGGATGATTTTCCTGAGGAAGTTCAAGAACTGCTAGATAATTTCCCTGACATAGTGGTGGATGAGCTACCTAACTCATTGCCCCCTGTCAGAAGTATTAGTCACCATATCGACTTGATAACAGGAGCAAGTCTATCAAACAAAGAAGCATATAGGTTGACAGCTCGAGAGAACGAGGAAGTGAAGATCCAAGTCCAAGAGTTGTTGGACAAGGGTTTGGTCAGGGAGAGCTTGAGTCCATGTACAGTGCCAACTGTACCGAGTCTGAAGAAATATGGAGGATCGAGACTATGCACAGACTTGAGAGACATCAACAACATCAACATCAGGTACAGATTTCCTTTACCAATAATGGATGATCCAGGTGGATATCGGTGGCCACCCACCTTTTCCAACTGGCTCAAAATAGTTTTTTGGCAATTATGGCAGTTTACTATTTTTAGCTGGTTTTAACTTCCAGGATAATTTTGAGGGCCCAAATGAAGGTTTTTCTAGATTGATGTTCTCAATGATTTTTAAAGGCATATTGATCCCCCAAAATGAATCTCCTCGATGATACCTTTCCAACGAGCTATCACACACCTAAAATGGAGATCGTATGCAAAAGTTACGACCCCAGGAAGTTGATGTACTCACTTACCCAAACGGGGCACACATAAATTTTGGTGCTTCATCTCCTACGGTTAGGTTTTCGGATGTCTAGGAATTTTGGAATTCCTACTTATTTTAAAAATTCCTTCAGAGCCTCATTGTAATCATCTTCTTGCGAATGCGAGTAGCCGTCACATCTCTTCTCAGAGATAAGCTGCCACCATTCTAACAAGTCTTTCACTCTGTATTTTTACAGTATCTGTACATTTATTTCATTAATAGAAATCGTGTATTAATGTATATCTATGTTTATGGTATCATCTCTGATACATTTGTGTTATATTATTGAATATCTGCAATATCTCTATTCATTTCTTTATTATATCTCCACTCTCATTTCATGCCGAAAATAACCCAGATCAGTGGTATCAGAGAAGGTTTCTCTTGATCATTTTTTCAGTGCATGTCCCCGACGAGGTCTGAGTATGGAAAGTTGGGTCTTGTGATTGTCTCTCTTGAATACAATCACTCTCTCACACCCAAGAAACCCTTAATGGCGGAAGAAACGAAAAATACGGGGCAGACGATCCTATCAATCTGTTGCTTCAACAAGCTCTCAGGCGACAGAGGGACGAAATGATGGAGATTTTTTCCCACATTATTCAACGCCTGCCGATAGAAATAGATGCATCTTCATCAAGCGACCACTTTGGAGGCACCTCACCTTTCAAGGTACAAGTTAATTTTGATATTCCTGTATTTCAAGGACAGATAGATGCAAAATCCCTACAGAAATGGTTAAATCTGCTAGAAGATTATTTCTCTGTTCAGAAATTTTCCGACAACGAAAATATCACCTTTTCACTACTTAAATCTCTCCCCCATGTCAAACATTGGTGGGAAAGTTATTGAGAGCAGAGTTCCACAGAGGAGTCTGAAATATATGGGGTCGATCCCACTTGAGATTTTTTTGTGGATGCGGTAAAGGAACAATATTACTCTATTGAAAACTATGAGGACCAATACATGAGATGGACCACACTTTGGCAAGAGAGGGGCCAAGCATTTCCAGAGTTCACCAATTGATCTAAAAATGATGAAGACTTGTATTCTTGAAAATATTTGCAAGAATACAAGTCTTCATCATTTTTAGATCACCAATACCTTCCACACCTTGCGCACCAAGCTGGGTATCAAAGACTCTGAAAAATATTTGGTTCTAAAATACCGTGGGGATCTACACAGATACATCCAAACTGAAATAGATTTTCTAGACATCTCATCGCTCGGTGTTTCTTATCAATAGGTTTTTAAAATCGGGAAGAAATTTAAGCACCAAAAAAAATGAGATTTCGGATCTGTAAATACGCAACAACCAAAGTATGACAAAGACATCCCTAACAAACAGTGTCCCGAAAACTAGTCCAAGACACAAGAAAAGAAGGGTCACGGGAAGACAAAGAAGGACACCTGAAAATGGTACGATTTCCACAAAATCCCCTAGAACAACACTGATGAATGTCGCACAAAACAGTCATTGGTAACCGATATCAAAGACAAGGAGTCGAACAAATATTTAGAAAATACTAGTAAAGGACAGATCATTAACGCAGACCCCACTGCTATTGCCGCAACCGCATCAATTTAATCAGAAGAACCAACAGATCCTGAAGAGGAGGAGCACCTTTTTCATTCACAGATGTGGGTGAAGGGGACACCGTTGCATTTTATTGTTGATAGAAAAATCTAGAAGAACCTCATCTCAGCAGAGGTCGTCAAATAGTTGGGATTGTTGACAACACCACAACAGCAACCATACAACATTGAGTGGCTTCGCCAAGGATGAGATATTCATGTCAGCCAACAATGTTGATTGTCATATGACATCTAGCCCTTCAAGGATGAGGTGTTATGTGATGTTTCCCCACTAGATGTCTGTGATGTTCTCTTGGGACAACCATATATGTGAAAGCACCATGTTGTTTATGAGTCTCGACCACGTAGTGTCATTGTTACTTTGGGGTGTCATCTCTACAAAATACCAAAGGTAGTTCTGACTATTGTTCCACCTAAAAAGTGCCACAAGGTAGTATCTCATACTGCAAAATTTAACTTCTTCACAATTTGTTTAAAAGGAGAATAGAAGGAAACTGCATCCACTATAGCCTCGCCCCAAGCACCTTCTATCCAACAGAAGTAGGTCGACAAGGCTATAGAAAAGCACAAAGATTCATTTTTCACACCATCCTCTCATGTATCTCGACTTTTTGAAAAACCTCAACCTCAACAGGTTCTTGAAATACTTCCACAAACTGAGCAGTGCGATGTCTCCAATAATACAAGTAACTCACCAAGATGCAGTTCCAGTAAACGCTTTTCCCTCTCCTATGGGAAATCAACGCAATGGATACCATTGCTTCCTAAGGAGGGAGGATTGATCTAGGTGGATATCACCTGCCACCCACCTTTTCCAGCTGGCTCAAAATACTTTTCTGGCTATTATGGCAATTTACTATTTTAGCAGGTTTTAACTTCCGGGGCCATTTTGAGGGCCGAAATGAAAGTTTTTCAATATCAAGGTTCTCAATGATAACCTAAGGCATATTAAGCCTCCATAATTAATCTCCTCTATGATACCTTTCCAACAAGCTATCACATCCCTAAAATGGAGATCATATGAAAAAGTTACGACCACGGGAAGCTGATGTACTCACTTACCCAAACTGGGCCCACATGACTTTTAGCGCTTCATATCCTAAGGTTAGGTTTTTCAATGTCTAGGGTTTTGGGCATTCCTACTTATTATAAGGATGCCTTTATAGCCTCATTTTAATCATCTTCTTTCGAATGCAAGTAGCCATCACATCTCTTCTCAGAGATAAGCTGCCACCATTCCAACGAGTCTTTCACACTGTATTTTTATAGTCTCTGTACATTTCTTTCATTAATAGAAATCGTGTATTACTGTATATCTGTGTTTATGGTTGTGTCTCTGATACATTTTTGTTATATTATTGAATATCTGTGATATCTCTATTCATTTCTTTATCATATCTCCGCTCTCATTTCGTGCCGAAAATAATCTGGATCAGTGGTATTAGAGCAAGCTTCTCTTGATCGTTTTTTTAGTGCATGTCCCCAACAAGGTCAAAGTATAGCAAGTTGGGTCTCAAGCTTGTCTCTCTTGAATACAATCACTCTCTCACACCCAAGAAACCCTCAATGGAAAAAGAAAATAAAAATGACGGAGCAGACGATCCTATCAATCTGTTGCGTGACCAACCTCTCACGCGACTGAGGGATGAAATGATGGAGATTTTTTCCCACAACCTTCAACGCCTGTCTATAGCAACATGCACATATTCATCAAGAGGCCACTTTGGAGGCACCTCACCTTTCAAGGTACCAGTTAATTTTGATATTCCTTTATTTGAAGGACAGATAGATGCAGAAGCCCTAGACATATGGTTAAATCTGCTAGAAGGTTATTTCTTTGTTCACAAATTTTCTGACATCAAAAAGATCACCTTCACACTCCTTAAATATCTCCCCCATGTCAAACATTGGTGGTAAACTTATTGGGAGCAGAGTTCCAAAGAGGAGTCTGAAATATATGGGGCCGATCCCACATGGGATTTTTTTGTGGATGTGGTAAAGGAACAATATTACCCTATTGGAATCTATGAGGACCAATACATGAGATGGACCACACTACTGCAAGAGAGAGGCCAAGCAGTTCCAGAGTTCAACAATACCTTCCATACCTTTCACACCAAGCTGGGTATCAAAGACTCTGAACGACATTTGGTTCTAAAATACCGTGGGGATCTACATGGATACATCCAAACTGAAATGGATTTTCTGGACATCTCATCACTCGGTGCTGCTTATTGATATGCCGTTAAAATCGAGCAGAAATTTAAGAACCAGAACAAATAGTCTCCCGAAAACCAGTCCAAGACACAGGAAAAGAAGGCTCATGGGAAGACACAGAATGACACCGGAAAATTATGCGTTTTCCTCAAAATCCCCTGGCACAACACCGATGAATGTCGCTCAAAATAGTCAGTTGTGGCCGAGATAAAAAACAAGGAGTCAAACCCTAATTCAGAAAACACTGGTAAAGGACATATCATTGACACAGACCCCACTGCTATTGTTGCAACCACATCAATTCAACTAGAAGAACCAACAGATCCCGAAGAGGAGAAGTGCCTTTTTCATTCACAGATGTGGGTGAAGGGGACCCTGCTGCATTTTATTGTTGATAGTGGAAGCGAGAAGAACCTCATCTCAACAAACGTCGTCAAACAGTTGGGATTGTCGAAAAAACCACACCCAAATCCATACAACATCTGGTGGCTTCACCGAGGACGAGATCTCTGTGTCAGCCAACAATGTCAATTGTCATACGACATCCAACCCTTCATGGATGAGGTATTATGTGATGGTTCCCCATTGGATGTCTGTGATGTTATCTTGGGCCAGCCATATATGTGGAAGCGCCATGTTGTTTATGAATCTCGACCCCATAGTGTCATTTTTATTTTGGGGGCTCATCTCTACAAGATACCAGGGGTAGTTCCGACTATTGTTCCACCTAAAAAGTGTTGCAAGGTAGTATCTCATACTACAAAATTTAGATTCTTCACAATCTGTTCGAAAGGAGAACAGAAGGACACTGCAACCACTATAGCCTCGCCCCAAGCACCTTCTATCCAACAGAAGCAGGTCGAAAAGGCTGCAGCCAAGAGAAAATATTCTTTTTTCACACCGTCATCTCATGTATCTCGACTTGTTGAACATCCTCAACCTCAACAGGTTCTTGACATACTTCCACAAACTAAGCAGTGCGATGTCTCCAGAAATACAAGCAGCTCACCAAGATGTAGATCCAACAAACACTTTTCCCTCTCCATCAGGAACTCAACCCAAAGGAGACCATTGCTTCCTAAGGAGGGAGGATTTATCTAGGTGTATATCGGTAGCCACCCACCTTTTCCAACTTGCTCAAAAGAGTTTTCTGGCAATTATCGCAATTTAGTATTTTTAGGAGGTTTTAACTTTCGGGGCCATTTTGAGGGCCCAAATGAAGGTTTTTAGAGATCGAGGTTGTCAATGATATCCAAATTCTAATTGAGACCCCAAAATGAATCTCCTCGATGATACCTTTCTAACGATATATCACACACCTAAAATGGAGATTGTATACAAAAGTTACAACCCCGGGAAGATGATGTACTCACTTACCCAAATGGAGCCCACATGACTTTTGGCGCTTCATTTCCTAGGGTTAGGTTTTTGGATGTCTAGGGTTTTTGGCATTCCTTCTTATTGTAAAAAGGCCTTCAGAGCCTCATTGTAATAATCTTCTTGTGAATGCGAGTAACTGTCACATCTCTTCTCAGAGATAAGCTGCCACCATTCTAGCGAGTCTTTCACTCTATATTTTTACAGTCTCTATACATTTGTTTCATTAATAGAAATCATGTATTATTGTATATATGTGTTTATGTTTCCATATCTCATACATTTATGTTATATTATTGAATATCTGCGATATCTTTGTTCATTTCTTTATTATATCTCCACTCTCATTTCATGCCGAAAATAATTTGGATCAGTGGTATTAGAGCAGGCTGCTCTGGATCGTTTTTTCAGTACATGTCCTCGATGAGGTCTGAGTATAGCAAGTTGGGTCTCGATCTTTTCTCTCTTGAATACAATTCTTCTTTCACAACCAATAAACCCTCAATGGAAGAAGAAAATAAAAATGATGGAGCAAACGATCCTATCAGTCTATTGCTTGAGCAAGCTCTCACACAACAGAGGGACGAAATGATGGAGATTTTTTTGTACATCCTTCAATGCCTGTCGATAGTAACAAGCACATATTTATCAAGTGACCACTTTGGAGGCACCTCACCTTTCAAGGTACAAGTTAATTTTGATATTCATGTATTTGAAGGACAGATAGATGCGGAAGCCCTGGACAAATGGTTAAATCTGCTAGAAGGTTATTTCTTTGTTCACAATTTTTCCGACAACGAAAAGATCACCTTCGCACTCCTTAAATTTCTCACCCATGTCAAACATTGGTGGGAATCTTATTGGGAGCAGAGTTCCATAGAGGAGTCTGAAATATATTGGACCGATCCCACTTGGGATTTTTTTTTGGATGTGGTAAAGGAACAATATTACCCTATTGAAAACTATGAGGACCAGTACATGATATGGACCACACTGCAGCAAGAGAGGGGCCAAGATTTATGAATTTCACCAATACCTTCCATACCTTGCGCAACAAGCTGGGTATCAAAGACTTCGAACGACATTTGGTTTTGAGATACTGTGGGGCTCTACACAGATACATCCAAACTGAAATGGATTTTCTGGACATGTCGACACTTGGTGTTGCTTATCGATATGCTGTTAAAATCGAGTAGAAATTCAAGCACCAGAACAAATGGGATTTTGGATTTGTAAATATGCCAAAACCAAAGTATGACAAAGACATCCCTAACAAACAATCTCCTGAAAGCCAGTCCAAGACACATGAAAAGAAGGGTCACGGGAAGACAAAGAAGGACACGGAAAAATTGTGCAATTTCCTCAAAATCCCCTGGAACAACACCGATGAATGTCGCTCAAAACAATCATTGGTGGCCGAGATCAAAGACAAGGAGTCGAACCATGATTCAAAAAATATTGGTAAATGATAGATCATTGACTTAGACCACACTGCTATTATCGCAACCACATCAATTCAACCAGAAGAACCAACAGATCCTGAAGAGGGGGGGCACCTTTTTCATTCAAATATGTGGTTTAAGGGGACATCGCTGCATTTTATTGTTGAGAGCGGAAGCCAGAAGAACCTCATCTTAGCAGAGGTCAACAAACAGTTGGAATTGTCAACAACACTACACCCGCAGCCATACAACATCGGGTGGCTTCACCAAAGATGAGATCTCCTTGTCAGCCAACAATTTCTATTGTCATATTCCATACAGCCCTTCAAGGACGAGGCATTATGTGATGTTTCCCCACTAGATGTCTGTGATGTTCTCTTGGGCCAGCCATATATGTGGAGGCGCCATCTTTTTTATGAGTCTCGACCCCATAGTGTCATTGTTATTTTGGGGGGTCATCTCTACAGAATACCAGAGGTAGTTCTGCCTATTGTTCCACCTAAAAAGTTCCACAAGGTAGTATCTCATAATGCAAAATTTAGCTTCTTCACAATCTGTTCAAAAGGAGAATAGAAGGACACTACAACCACTACAACCTCGCCCCAAGCACCTTCTATCCAATAAAAGCATCTTGACAAGTTGCAAAAAAGAACAAATATTCATTTTTCACACCGTCATATCATGTATCTTGACTTGTTTAATAGCCCCAGCCTCAATAGGTTCTTGACATACTTCCACAAACTAAGCAACGTGATGTCTCCAGAAATACAAGCAGCTCACCAAGATACAGATCCAACAAATGCTTTTCCCTCTCCCCCAGGAACTCAACGCAATGGAGAACATTGCTTCCTAAGGAGGGAGGATTGATCCAAGTGGATATCGGTGACCACCAACCTTTTCCAACTGGCTCAAAATAGTTTTCTGGCAATTATGGAAATTTACTATTTTTAGCAGGTTTTAACTTTCGGGGCCATTTTGAGGGTCCGAATGAAGGTTTTTCGATGTTGAGGTTCTCAATGATATCCAATTGCCGATTGAGAACCCAAAATGAATATTCTCTATGATACCTTTCCAATGAGCTATCACACGCCTAAAACGGAGATCGAATGCAAAAGTTACAACCCCTGGAAGTTGATGTACTCACTTACCCAAACGGGGCCCACATGACTTTTGGTGTTTCATCTCCTAGGGTTAGGTTTTTGGATGTCTATGCTTTTTGGAATTCTTTCTTATTGTAAAAAGGCCTTCAGATCCTCATTGTAATAATCTTCTTGTGAATGCATGTATCCATCACATCTCTTCTCAGAGATAAGCTTCAACCATTCTAGCGAGTCTTTCACTCTATATTTTTACAGTCTCTGTACATTTCTTTCATTAATAGAAATCATGTATTACTGTATATTTGTGTATATTTGTGTTTATGGTTGCATATCTGATACATTTTTTATTGGGAACCCAAAATGAATCTCCTCGATGATACCTTTCCAACGAGCTATCACACGCCTAAAACATAGATCGTATGCAAAAGTTACTACCCTGGGAAATTGATGTACTCACTTACCCAAACGAGGCATATATGAATTTTGGTGCTTCATCTCCTAGGGTTAGGTTTTCGGATGTCTAGGAGTTTTGGAATTCCTAATTATTTTAAAAACGCCTTCAGAGCCTCATTGTAATCATCTTCTTGCGAATGCGAGTAGCCGTCACATCTCTTCTCAAAGATAAGCACCTTTCTAGCAAGTCTTTCACTCTGTATTTTTACAGTATCTGTACATTTCTTTCATTAATAGAAATCATGTATTACTGTATATCTATGTTTATGGTTTCATCTATGATACATTTGTGTTATAATATTGAATATCTATGATATCTCTATTCATTTCTTTATTATATCTCCACTATCATTTCATGCCAAAAATAACCCAGATCAATGGTATCAGAGAAGGTTTCTCTTGATCATTTTTTCAGTGCATGTCCCCGACGAGGTCCGAGTATAGCAAGTTGGGTCTCGAGATTGTCTCTCTTGAAGACAATCGCTCTCTCACACCCAAGAAACCCTTAATGGCGGAAGAAACGAAAAATATGGAGCAGACGATCCTATCAATCTGTTGCTTCAGCAAGCTCTCAGGCGACAGAGGGACGAAATGATGGAGATTTTTTCCCACATTATTCAATGTCTGCCGATAGCACCAGATGTATCTTCATGAAGTGACCACTTTGGAGGCACCTCACCTTTCAAGGTACAAGTTAATTTTGATATTCTTGTATTTGAAGGACTGATAGATGCAAAAGCCCTAGACAAATGGTTAAATCTGTTAGAAGATTATTTCTCTGTTCATAAATTTTTCGACAACGAAAAGATCACCTTTTCACTCCTTAAATCTCTCCCCCATGTCAAACATTGGTGGGAAATTTATTGGGAGCAGAGTTCCACAAAGGAGTCTGAAATATATGGGGTCGATCCCACTTGGGATTTTTTTGTGGATGCGGTAAAGGAACAATATTACCCTATTGGCAACTATGAGGACCAATACGTGAGATAGACCACACTATGGAAAGAGAGCGGCCAAGTAGTTCTAGAGTCAACCAATTGATCTAAAAATGATGAAGACTTATATTATTGAAAATATTTGCAAGAATACAAGTCTTCATCATTTTTAGATCACCAATACCTTCCATACCTTGCGCACCAAGCTGGGTATCAAAGACTCTGAACAATATTTGGTTCTGAAATATCGTGGGGCTCTACATAGATACATCCAAACTGAAATAGATTTTCAAGACATCTCATCGCTCGGTGTTGCTTATCGATATGCTATTAAAATTGGGCAGAAATTTAAGCACCAGAAAAAAAGACATTTCGGATCTGTAAATATGCAACAACCAAAGTATGACAAAGACATCCCTAACAAACAGTCTCTCGAAAACCAGTCCAAGACATAGGAAAGGAAGGGTCATGGGAAGACAAATAAGGACACCTGAAAATGGTGCAATTTCCACAAAAGCCCCTTGAACAACACCGATGAATGTCACACGAAACAGTCATTGGTAACCGAGATCAAAGACAAGGAGTTGAACCAATATTTAGAAAATACTAGTAAATGATAGATCATTAACGCAGACCCCACTGCTATTGTCGCAACCACATCAATTCAACCAGAAGATCCAACAGATCCCGAAGAGGAGGAGAACCTTTTTCATTCACAGATGTGGGTGAAGGGGACACCGTTGCATTTTATTGTTGATAGCAAAATCAAAAAGAACCTCATCTCAGCAGAGGTCGTCAAATAGTTAAGATTGTTGACAACACCACAACCACAACCATACAACATCGAGGGGCTTCACCAAGGATGAGATCTTCATGTCAGCCAACAATGTCGATTGTCATACGACATCCAACCCTTCAAGGACGAGGTATTATGTGATGTTTCCCCACTAGATGTTTGTGATGTTCTCTTGGGACAACCATATATGTGAAAGCACCATGTTGTTTATGAGTCTCGACCACGTAGTGTCATTGTTACATTGGGGCGTCATCTCTACAGAATACCAAAGGTAGCTCCGACTATTGTTCCACCTAAAAAGTGCCACAAGGTAGTATCTCATACTGCAAAATTTAACTTATTCACAATCTGTTTAAAAGGATAACAGAAGGAAACTGCATCCACTACAACCTCGCCCCAAGCACCTTCTATCCAACAGAAGTACGTCGAAAAGGATATATAAAATTGCAAATATTCCTTTTTCACACCATCCTCTCATGTATCTCGACTTGTTGAACAACCTCAACCTCAACAGGTTCTTGACATACTTCCACAAACTGAGCAGTGCGATGTCTCCAACAATACAAGCAGCTCACCAAGATGCAGATCCAGTAAACGCTTTTCCCTCTCCTATGGGAAATCAACGCAATGGAGAACATTTCTTCCTAAGAAGGGAGGATTTATCTAGGTGGATATCACTGGCCACCCACCTTTTCCAGCTAGCTCAAAATAGTTTTCTGGCTATTATGGCAATTTACTATTTTAGCAGGTTTTAACTTTCGGGGCCATTTCGAGGGCCGAAATGAAAGTTTTTCAAGATAAAGGTTCTCAATGATAACTTAAGTCATATTGAGCCTCCATAATAAATATCCTCTACGATACCTTTCCAACGAGCTATCACATGCCTAAAACGGAGATCATATGAAAAAGTTACGACCCCAGGAAGTTGATGTACTCACTTACCCAAACTGGGCCCACATAACTTTTGGCGCTTCATCTCCTAGGGTTAGGTTTTTCGATGTCTAGGGTTTTGGGCATTCTTGCTTATTGTAAGAATTCCTTCAGAGCCTCATTGTAATCATCTTCTTGCGAATGCGAGTAGCCATCACATCTCTTCTCAGAGATAAGCTGCTACCATTCTAATGAGTCTTTCACTCTGTATTTTTATAGTCTCTGTGCATTTCTTTCATTAATAGAAATCATGTATTACTGTATATCTGTGTTTATGGTTGCATATCTGATACATTTTTGTTATATTATTGACTATCTACGATATCTCTTTTCATTTTTTTATCATATCTCCGCTCTCATTTCGTGCCGAAAATTATCCGGATTAGTGGTATCAGAGCAAGCTGCTCTTGATCATTTTTTTAGTGCATGTCCCCAACAAGGTAAAAGTATAGAAAGTTGGGTCTCTAGCTTGTCTCTCTTGAAGACAATCACTCCCTCACACCCAAGAAACCCTCAATGGAAAAAGAAAATAAAAATGACGGAGCAGATGATCCTATCAATCTGTTGCTTGAGCAAGCTCTCACGTGACTGAGGGACGAAATGATGGAGATTTTTTCCCACATCCTTCAACGCCTGTCGATAGCAACATGCACATCTTCATCAAGAGGCCACTTTGGAGGCACCTCACCTTTCAAGGTACTAGTTAATTTTGATATTCCTTTATTTGAAGGACAGATAGATGCAGAAGCCCTAGACAAATGGTTAAATCTGCTAGAAGGTTATTTCTTTGTTCACAAATTTTATGACATCAAAAAGATCACCTTCACACTCCTTAAATATATCCCCCATGTCAAACATTGGTGGTAATCTTATTGGGAGCAAAGTTCCAAAGAGGAGTCTGAAATATATGGGGTCGATCCCACATGGGATTTTGTTGTGGATGCGGTAAAGGAACAATATTACCCGATTGGAAACTATGAGGACCAGTACATGAGATGGACTACACTACTGCAAGAGAGAGGCCAAGCAGTTTCGGAGTTCAACAATACCTTTCATACCTTGCACACCAAGCTGGGTAGCAAATACTCCGAACGACATTTGGTTCTAAAATACCGTGGGGCTCTACATAGATACATCCAAACTGAAATGAATTTTCTGGACATCTCATCACTCGGTGCTGCTTATCGATATGTTTTTAAAATCGAGTAGAAATTTAAGAGCCAGAACAAACAGTCTCCCAAAAACCATTCCAAGACACAGGAAAATAAGGGTCATGGGAAGACACAGAACGACACCGGAAAATTGTGCGATTTCCTCAAAATCACCTGGCACAACACCGATGAATGTCACTGAAAATAGTCATTTGTGGCCAACATCAAAGACAAGGAGTCAAACCCTGATTCAGAAAATACTGGTAAAGGACATATCATTGAAACAGACCCCACTGCTATTGTCGCAACCACATCAATTCAACTAGAAGAACCAACAGATCCCGAAGAGGGGAAGCACCTTTTTCATTCACAGATGTGGGTGAAGGGGACCCTATTGCATTTTATTGTTGATAGTGGAAGCCAAAAGAACCTCATCTCAACAAAGGTCATGAAACAGTTGGGATTGTTGACAACACCACACCCAAATCCATATAACATCTGGTGGCTTCACCAAGGATGAGATCTCCGTGTCAGCCAACAATGTTGATTTTCATATGACATCCAACCCTTCAAGGATGAGGTATTATGCGATGGTGCCCCACTGGATGTCTGTGATGTTCTCTTGGGCCAGCCACATATGTGGAAGCGCCATGTTGTTTATGAGTCTCGACCCTGTAGTGTCATTGTTATTTTGGGGTCTCATCTCTAAAGAATACCATAGGTATTTCCGACTATTGTTCCACCTAAAAAGTGTTGCAAGGTAGTATCTCATACTGCAAAATTTAGCTTCTTCACAATCTGTTCAAAAGGAGAACAGAAGGACACTGCAAGCACTATAGCCTCGCCCCAAGCACCTTCTATCTTACAGAAGTAGGTCGACAAGGCTGCAGCAAAGAAAAAATATTCCTTTTTCACACTGTCATCTCATGTATCTAGACTTTTTGAATAGCGTCAACCTCAATAGGTTCTTGACATACTTACACAAACAAAGCAGTGCGATGTCTCCAGAAATACAAGCAGCTGACCAAGATGCAGATCCAACAAACACTTTTCCCTCTCCATCGGGAACTCAACGCAATGGAGACCATTGCTTCCTAAGGAGGGAGGATTTACCCAAGTGAATATCGGTATCCACCCACCTTTTCCAACTGGCTCAAAAGAGTTTTCTGGCAATTATGGCAATTTACTATTTTTAACTGGTTTTAACTTTCGGGGCCATTTTGAGGGCCCAAATGAAGGTTTTTCAAGATCGAGGTTGTCAATGATATCCAAATTCTAATTTAGACCCCAAAATGAATCTCTTCGACGATACCATTCTAACGAGCTATCAGACACCTAAAATGGAGATCGTATACAAAAGTTACGACCCCGGGAAGATGATGTACTCACTTACCCAAATGGGGCCCACATGACTTTTGGCGCTTCATTTCCTAGGGTTAGGCTTTTGGATTTCTAGGGTTTTTGGCATTCCTTCTTATTGTAAAAATGCCTTCAGAACCTCATTATAATAATCTTCTTGTGAATGCGAGTAGCCATCACATCTCTTCTCAGAGATAAGCTGCCACCATTCCAGCGAGTCTTTCACTCTGTATTTTTACAGTCTCTATACATTTGTTTCATTAATATAAATCATGTATTACTGTATATTTGTGTTTATGGTTGCATCTCTGATAGATTTATGTTATATTATTGAATATCTGCGATATCTCTGTTCATTTCTTTATTATATCTCCACTCTCATTTCATGCCGAAAATAATTTGGATCAGTGGTATCAGAGCAGGCTGCTCTGGATCATTTTTTTAGTACATGTCCTCAATGAGGTCCGAGTATAGAAAGTTGGGTATCAATCTTTTCTCTCTTGAATACAATCTCTCTTGCACAAACAAGAAACCCTCAATGGCAGAAGAAAATAAAAATGACGGAGCAGACGATCCTATTAGTCTGTTTCTTGAGCAAGCTCTCACACGACAGAGGGACGAAATGATGGAGATTTTTTCCCACATCCTTCAATGCCTGCCGATAGAAACAAGCACATATTCATCAAGTGACCAATTTCGAGGCACCTCACCTTTCAACGTACAAGTTAATTTTGATATCCCTGTATTTGAAGGACAGATAGATGCGGAAGCCCTGGACAAATGGTTAAATTTGCTAGAAGGTTATTTCTTTGTTCACAAATTTTCCGACAACGAAAAGATCACCTTCGCACTCCTTAAATTTCTCACCCATGTCAAACATTGGTGGGAAACTTATTGGGAGCAGAGTTCCACAGAGGAGTCTGAAATATATGGGACCGATCCCACTTGGGATTGTTTTTTGGATGTGGTAAAGGAACAATATTACCCTATTGGAAACTATGAGGACCAATACATGATATGGACCACCCTGTGGCAAGAGAGGGGCCAAGAGTTTCGGAGTTCACCAATACCTTCCATACCTTGCACAGCAAGCTGGGTGTCAAAGACTTCGAACGACATTTGGTTTTGAGATACTGTGGGGCTCTACACAGATACATCCAAACTGAAATGGATTTTCTGGATATCTCAACACTTGGTGTTTCTTATCGATATGCTGTTAAAATTGAGTAGAAATTCAAGCACCAGAACAAACGGGATTTTGGATTTGTAAATATCAAACAACCAAAGTATGACAAAGACAACCCTAACAAACAGTCTCCTGAAAGCCAATCCAAGACACAGAAAAAGAAGGATCATGGGAAGACAAAGAAGGACACAGGAAAATGGTGTAATTTCCTCAAAATCCCCTGGAACAACACCGATGAATGTCGCTCAAAACAATCATTGGTGGCCGATATCAAAGACAAGGAGTTGAACCCTGATTCAAAAAATATTGGTAAATGATAGATCATTGACGTAGACCCCATTGCTATTATCGCAACCACATCATTTCAACCAGAAGAACCAACAGATCCTGAAGAGGGGGTGCACCTTTTTCATTCATAGATGTGGGTTAAGGGAACCTTGCTGCATTTTATTATTGATAGGGGAAGCCAGAAGAACCTCATCTCGGCAGAGGTCAACAAACAGTTGGGATTGTCGACAACACTAGAGCCGCAACCATATAACATCGGGTGGCTTCGCCAAAGATGAGATCTCCTTGTCAACCAACAATGTCTATTGTCATATGTCATACAACCCTTCAAGGACGAGGTATTATGTGATGTTTCCCCACTAGATGTCTGTGATGTTCTCTTGGGCCAGCCATATATGTGGAGGCGCCATCTTGTTTATGAGTCTCGACCCCATAGTGCCATTGTTATTTTGGGGGGTCATCTCTACAGAACACCAGAGGTAGTTCTAACTATTGTTCCACCTAAAAAGTGCCACAAGGTAGTATCTCATACTACAAAATTTAGCTTCTTCACAATATGTTCAAAAGGAGAATAGAATGACACTGCAACCACTACAGCCTCACCCCAAGCACCTTCTATCCAATAAAAGTAGCTCGACAAGGTTGCAAAAAAGCACAAATATTTATTTTTCACACCGTCATATTATGTATCTTGACTTTTTTAATAGCCTCAGCCTCAATAGGTTCTTGACATACTTCCACAAACTAAGAAACACGATGTCTCCAGAAATACAAGCAACTCACCAAGATGCAGATCCAATAAATGCTTTTCCCTCTCCCCCGGGAACTCAACGCAATGGAGAACATTGCTTCCTAAGGAGGGGGTATTTATCCAGGTGGATATCGGTGGCCATCAAACTTTTCCAACTGGCTCAAAACAGTTTTCTGGCAATTATGGCAATTTACTATTTTTAGCAGGTTTTAACTTCCGGGGCCATTTTGAGTGTCCAAATGAAGGTTTTTCGATATTGAGGTTCTCAATGATATCCAATGGCCAATTGAGAACCCAAAATTAATATCCTTGACAATACCTTTCCAATGAGCTATCACACGCCTAAAATGGAGATAGTATGCAAAAGTTACAACCCCGGGAAGTTGATGTACTCACTTACCCAAACGGGGCCCACATGACTTTTGGTGTTTCATCTCCTAGGGTTAGGTTTTTGGATGTCTATGCTTTTTGGAATTCTTTCTTATTGTAAAAAGGATTTCAGAGCCTCATTGTAATAATCTTCTTGCGAATACGTGTAGCCATCACATCTCTTCTCAGAGATAAGCTGCCACCATTCTAGCAAGTCTTTCACTCTATATTTTTACAGTCTCTGTACATTTATTTCATTAATAGAAATCATTTATTACTGTATATTTGTTTTTTGCATCTCTGATACATTTCTTTTATATTATTGAATATCTTCGATATCTCTGTTCATTTCTTTATTATATCTCCGCTCTCATTTCGTGCCGAAAATAATCCAGATCAATGGTATCAGAGCAGGCTACTCTTGTTCATTTTTTCAGTGCATGTCCCCGCCGAGGTTCGAGTATAGAAAGTTGGGTCTCAATATTGTATCTCTTGAAGACAATCTCTCTCGAACACCGAAGAAACCCTCAATGGCAGAAGAAAATAAAAATGACGGAGTAGACGATCCTATCAGTCTGTTGCTTGAGGAATCTCTCACATGAAAGAGGGATGAAATGATGTAGATTTTTTACCACATCCTTCAACGCCTGCCGATAGCAACATGTACATATTCATCAAGTGGCCACATTGGAGGCACCTCGCCTTTCAAGGTACAATTTAATTTTGATATTCCTATATTTGAAGGACAGATAGATGCAAAAGCCCTAGACAAATGGTTAAATCTGCTAGAAGGTTATTTCTCTGTTCACAAATTTTTTGACAATGAAAATATCACATTCGCACTCCTTAAATATCTCCCCCATGTCAAACATTGGTTGGTGGGAAAGTTATTGGGAGAAGAGTTCCACAGAGGAGTCTGAAATATATGGGGTCGATCCCACTTGGGATTTTTTTGTGGATCCGGTAGAGGAACAATCTTACCCTATTGTAAACTATGAGGACCAGTACATGAGATGGACCACACTATAGAAAGAGAGGGGCCAAGGAGTTCCAAAGTTTACCAATACCTTCCATACCTTGTGCACCAAGCTGGCTATCAAAGACTCCGAAGAACATTTGGTTCTGAAATACCATGAGGCTCTACACAGATACATCCAAACTGAAATGGATTTTCTAGACATCTCATCACTCGGTGTTTCTTATCGATATGTTGCTAAAATCGAGAAGAAATTTAAGCACCAGAACAAACAGGATTTCGGATCTGTAAATACGCAACAACTAAAGTATGACAAAGACATCCCTAACAAATAGTCTCTGAAAAACCAGTCCAAGACACAGGAAAAGAGGGTCACGGGAAGACAGAGAAGTACACCTAAAAATGGTGCGATTTCCACAAAAGCCCCTGGAACAACACAGATGAATGTCGCTCAAAACAGACATTGGTGGCCAAGATCAAAGTCAAGGAGTCGAATCCTGATTCATAAAATACTAGTAAATGACAGATCATTGATGCATACCCCACTGCTATTGTCGCAACCGCATCAATTCAATCAGAAGAACCAACAAATCCCAAAAAGGCAGAGCGCCTTTTTCATTCATAGATGTGGGTGAAGGGGACCCTACTGCATTTTATTGTTGATAGCAGAAGCTAGAATAACCTCATCTCAGCAGAGGTCATCAAACAGTTCGGATTGTCGACAACACCACACCCAAAGCCATACAACATCTAGTGGCTTCACCAAGGACGAGATCTCTTTCTCATCCAACAATGTCGATTGTCATACGGCATCCAACCCTTCAAGGATGAGGTATTATGTGATGTTGCCCCACTGGATGTCTGTGATGTTCTCTTGGGCCAGCCATATATGTGGAAGTGCAATGTTGGTTATGAGTCTCGACCCCATAGTGTCATTGTTACTTTGGGGGGTCATCTCTACAGAATACCAGAGGTAGTTGCGACTATTGTTCCACCTAAAAAGTGTCGTAAGGTAGCATCTCATACTGCAAAATTTAGCTTCTTCACAATCTGTTCAAAATGAAAACAAAAGGACACTGTAACCACTATAGCCTCGCCCCAGGCACCTTCTATCCAACAGAAGAAGGTCGACAAGGCTATAGCAAAGCGCAAATATTCCCTTTGCACACCATCTTCTCATGTATATCGACTTGTTGAACAACCTCAGCCTCAACAGGTTCTTGACATACTTCCACAAACTAAGCAGTGTGATGTCTCCAGAAATACAAGCAACTCACCAAGAAACAGGTCCAACAAACGCTTTTCCCTCTCCCACAGGAACTCAACTCAATGGAGACCATTTCTTCCTAAGGATTGAGGATGGATCCAAGTGGATATCAATGGCTACCCACCTTTTCCAACTAGCTCAAAACAGTTTTCTGGCAATTGTGGTAATTTACTATTTTTAGCAGGTTTTAACTTCCGGGGCCATTTTGAGGGCCCAAATGAATGATTTTTGATATCGAGTTTCTCAATGATAGCCAAAGTCTATTTGGGAACCCAAAATTAATCTCCTCTATGATACATTTCCAACGAGCTATCACACAACTAAAAAGAAGATCGTATGCAAAAGTTACGACCCCGGGAAGTTGATGTACTCACTTACCCAAACGGGGCCCACATGACTTTTAGCGCTTCATCTCCTAGGGTTAGGTTTTTGGATATCTAGGATTTTTGGCATTCCTGCTTATTGTAAAAAGGCCTTTAGAGCCTCATTGTAATCATCTTCTTGTGAATGCGAGTAGTCATCACATCTCTTCTCAGAGATAAGCTGCCACCATTGTAGAGAGTTTTTCACAATATATTTTTACAGTCTCTGTACGTTTCTTTCATTAATAGAAGTCATGTATTACTGAATATCTGTGTTTATGGTTGCATCTCTGATACATTTCTGTTATATTATTGAATATTTGCGATATCTCTGTTCATTTCTTTATTGTATCTCCACTCTCATTTCATGCCGAAAATAATCCAAATCAGTGGTATCAGAGCAGGTTTCTCTTGATCGTTTTTTCAGTGCATGTCCCCGATGAGGTCCAAGTATAGAAAGTTGGGTGTCGATCTTGTCTCTCTTAAAGACAATCTCTCACGCACACCTAAGAAACCCTCAATGGTGGAAGAAAATAAAAATGATGGACTGGACGATCCTATCAGTCTATTTCTTGAGCAAACTCTCACGCGACAGAGGGACGAAATGATGGAGATTTTTTCCCACCTTCTTCAATGCCTGCTGATAGAAATAGGCCTATCTTCATCAAGCGGCCACTTTCGAGGCACCTCGCCTTTCAAGGTACAAGTTAATTTTTATATTCCTGTATTTGAAGGACAGATAGATGCAGAAGCCCTAGACAAATGGTTAAATCTGCTAGAAGGTTATTTCTCTATTCACAATTTTTTCGACAAGGAAAAGATCACCTTCGCACTCCTTAAAGATCTCCCCCATTTAAAACATTGGTGGGAAACTTATTGGGAGCAGAGTTCCATAGAGGAGTTTGAAATATATGGGGTCGATACCACTTGGGATTTTTTTTTGGATGTGGTAAAGGAACAGTATTACCCTATTGACAACTATGAGGACCAACACATGAGATGGACCACACTGCGGAAAGAGAGGGGCCAAGCACTTCCGGAGTTCACCAATACCTTCCATACCTTGTGCACCAAGATAGCTTTCAAAGACTCTGAACGACATTTGGTTATGAAATATCATGGGGCTCTACACAGATACATCCAAACTGAAATGGATTTTCTGGACATCTCATCCCTCGGTGCTTCTTATCGATATGCTGTTAAAATTGAGCAGAAATTTAAGCAGCAGAACAAACAGGATTTTGGATCTGTAAATATGAAACAACCAAGGTATGACAAATACATCCATTACAAACAGTCTCCCGAAAACCATTCCAAGACACAGGAAAAGAAGTGTCACAGGAAGACAAAGAAACACACCGGAAAATGGTGCAATTTCCACAAAATCCCCTGGAACAACACCGATGAATGTCGCTCAAAACAGTCATTGGTGGCCGAGATCAAAGACAAGGAGTTGAACCCTGATTTAGAAAATAATGGTAAATGATAGATCAATGACACAGACCCCACTGCTTTTGTCGAAACCGCATCAATTCAACCAAAAGAACCAACAGATCTCGAAGAGGGGGAGCACTTTTTTCATTCACATATGTGGGTGAAGGGGACCCTGCTGCATTTTATTTTTAATGGCGGAAGCGAGAAGAACCTCATCTCAGCAGAGGTTGTCAAACAGTTGGGATTGTCGACAACACCACACCCACATCCATACCACATCGGGTGACCTTGCCAAGGATGACATCTCAGTGTCATCCAACAATGTCAATTGTCATACAACATCCAGCCCTTCAAGGACGAGGTATTATGTGATGTTTCCCCACTAGATGTCTATGATGTTCTCTTGGGCCAACCATATATGTGGAAGCTCCATGTTGTTTATGAGTCTTGACCCTGAAGTTTAATTTTTACTTTGGGGGGTCATCTCTACAGAATACCAGAGGTAGTTCTGACTATTGTTCCACCTAAAAAGTGATACAAGGTAGTATCTCATACTGCAAAATTTAAATTCTTCACAATCTGTTCAAAAGGAGAACAGAAGGACACTGCAACCACTACAGCCTCGCCCTAATCACCTTCTATCCAATACAAGTAGGTCAACAACATTATAGCTAAGTGCAAAGATTCCTTTTGCACACCATCCTCTCATGTATCTCAACTTGTTGAACAGCCTCAGCCTCAACTGTTTCTTGACATACTTCCACAAACTGAGCAGCGTGATGTCTCCAACAATACAAGCAACTCACCAAGATGCAGATCCAGCAAACGATTTTCCCTCTCCCACGGGAACTCAGCGCAATGGAAACCATTCGTTCCTAAGGAGGAAGGATTGATCCATGTGGATATTGGTGGCCATCCCACCTTTTCCAACTGGCTCAAAACAATTTTCTGGCAATTATGGAAATTTACTATTTTTAGCATGTTTTAACTTCTGGGGCCCTTTTGGGGTCCCAAATGAAGGTTTTTTTAGATTGAGGTTCTCAATGAAATTCAAAGGAATATTGGGCCCCAAAAATGAATCTCCTCAATGAGACCTTTCCAACGAGCTATCACACGCCTAAAACGGATATCGTATGCAAAAGTTACGACCCAGAGAAGTTGATGTACTCACTTAACCAAACGGGGCCCACATGACTTTTGACACTTCATCTCTTAGGGTTAGGTTTTTGGATGTCTATGTTTTTGGAATTCCTTATTATTGTAAAAATACCTTTAGAGCCTCATTTTAATCATCTTCTTGCGAATGCGAGTAGCCTTCACATCTCTTCTTAGAGATAAGTTGTCACAATTCTAGCGAGTCTTTCACTCTGTATTTTTACAGTCTCTGTACATTTCTTTCATTAATAGAAATTGTATATTATTGTATATCTGTGTTTAAGGTTGCATATCTGATACATTTCTATTATATTATTGAATATCTACGATATCTCTGTTCATTTCTTTATTATATCTTCGTTCTCATTTCGTGCCAAAAATAATCCTGATAAGTGGTATCAAAGCAGGTTGCTCTTGATCATTTTTTCAGTGCATGTCCCCGATGAGGTCCAAGTATATAAAGTTGGGTATCGATCTTGTATCTCTTGAATACAATCACTCTTAGACACCTAATAAACCCTCAATGGTGAAAGAAAAGAAAAATGACGGAGCAGACAATCCTATCAGTCTGTTGCTTGAGCAAGATCTCATGCGACAGAGGGAGGAAATGATGGAGATTTTTTCCCAAATCCTTTAACACCTGTCGATAGAAACAAATGCATCTTCATCAAGTGGCCACTTTGGAGGCACCTCTCCTTTCAAGGTACAAGTTAATTTTGATATTCCTGTATTTGAAGGATAGATAGATGCAGAAACCCTAGACAAATGGTTAAATCTACTAGAAGGTTATTTCTCTGTTCACAAATTTTTCAACAACGAAATGATCACCTTCACACTCCTTAAATCTCTCCCCCATGTCAAACATTGGTGGGAAACTTATTCGGAGCAGAGTTCCACAGAGGAGTTTGAAATATATGGGGTCGATTCCACTTGAGATTTTTTTGTGGATGCGGTAAAGGAACAATATTACCCTATTGGCAACTATGAGGACCAGTACATGAGATGGACCACACTGTGGCAAGAGAGGGACCAAGAAGTTCCAAATTTAACCAATACATTCCATACCTTGTGCACCAAGATGGGTATCAAAGACTCTGAACGACATTTGGTTCTGAAATACCGTGGGGGTCTACACAGATACATCTAAACTGAAATGGATTTTCTGGACATCTCATCATTCGGTGTTGCTTATTGATATGCTGTTAAAATCCAACAGAAATTTAAGCACCAAAACAAACAAGATTTCGGATCTGTAAATATGCAACAACCAAAGTATGACAAAGACATCCCTAACAAACAGTCTCCCGAAAACTAGTCCAAGACATAGGAAAAAAAGGGTCACGGGAAGACAAATAAGGACACCAAAAAATGGTGCGATTTCCACAAAATCCCCTGGCATAACACAGATGAATGTCGCTCAAAACAGTCATTGGTGGCCGATATCAAAGACAAGGAATCGAACCCTGATTTAGAAAATATTGGTAAATGACAGATCATTGATGCATAACCCACTATTATTGTCACAACTGCATCAATTCAACCTGAAGAACCAACAGATCCTTAAGAGGGGGAGCGCCTTTTTCATTCATAGATGTGGGTGAAGAGGAACCCACTGCATTTTATTGTTGATAGCAGAAGCCAGAAGAACCTCATGTCAGCAGAGGTCATCAAAGAGTTGGGGCTGTCAACAACACCACACCCGCATCCATACAACATCGGGTGGCTTCACCAAGGACAAGATCTTTGTTTCAGACAACAATGTAGATTATCATATGGCATCCATCACTTCAAGGAAGAGGTATTATGAGATGTTTTCCCACCGTATGTTGGTGATTCTCTCTTAGGCCAGCCATATATGTGGAAGCGCCATGTTGTTTATGAGTCTCGATACCATAGTGTCATTGTTACTTTGGGGGCTCATCTCTACAAAATACCAGAGGTAGTTCTGACTATTGTTCCATCTAAAAAGTGCCAAAAGTTAGTATCTCATACTGTAAAATTTAGCTTCTTCGCAATCTGTTCAAAAGGAGAACAAAGGACACTGCAACCACTACAGCCTTGCCCCAAACACCTTCTCTCCAATAGAAGTAAGTCGACAAGGCTGCAGCAGAGCACAAAGATTCCTTTTGCAGATTGTCCTCTCATGTATCTCAACTTGTTGAATAGCCTCAGCTTCAACAGGTTCTTGACATACTTGCACAAACTGAGCAACGCAATGTCTCCAGTAATACAAGAAGCTCACCAATATGCAGATCCAATAAATGTTTTTCCCTCTCCCCCGGGAACTCAACGCAATGGATACCATTGCTTCCTAAGGAGGGAGGATTGATCTAGGTGGATATCAGTGGCCACCCACCTTTTCCAACTGGCTCAAAACAGTTTTCTGGCAATTATGGCAATTTACTATTTTTAGCAGGTTTTAACTTCCCGGGCCATTTTGAGGGCCCAAATGAAGGTTTTTCGATATCGAGGTTCTCAAAGATAGCCGAATTCATACTGATCTCCAAAAATTAATTTCCTCGATGATACCTTTTCAACGAGCTATCACACGCCTAAAACGGAGATCGTATGCAAAAGTTAGGACCCCGGGAACTTGATGTACTCACTTACCCAAATGGGGCCCACATGACTTTTGGCACTTTATCTCCTAGTGTTAGGTTTTTGGATGTCTAGGGTTTTTGTAATTCCTTCTTATTGTAAAAATGCCTTCAAAGCCTCATTGTAATCATCCTCTTGCGAATGCGAGTAGCCGTCACATCTCTTCTCAGAGATAAGCTGCCACCCTTCTAACAAGTATTTCACTCTGTATTTTTACAGTCTCTGTACATTTATTTCATTAATAGAAATCGTGTATTACTGTATATCTGTGTTTATGGTTGCATCTATGATACATTTATTTTATATTATTGAATATTTGTGATATCTCTGTTCATTTCTTTATTATATCTCCATTCTCATTTCATGCCAAAAATAATCTAGATCAGTGGTATCAGAGTAGGCTGCTCTTGATGGTTTTTTCAGTGCATGTCCCCGATGAGTTATGAGTATAGCAAGTCAGGTATCAAGCTTGTCTCTCACTACTACATATTAAAAAATTTGCGATGAAAGTACTCTTTCGTCGTAACATGCAAGATAATTTTTTATTTTTTTTCTAAATGTACCCTGTGTTCGTCGCCATCTCGGCGCCTACAGTTTGACTGAACTATAATAGTCAATGTTCTTCACATAAGCGATGACCTTAGATTGGTCGTCACATAAGCGATGATAGTTGAACATAATAATTTAGTCAAACTTTACCGTTGAAAATGACCTAAAATAAATAGTTGTAAATATATATATATATATATAGGTCACGATCATCGCAATTGTGACGATGGTGACCTAAAATTGGCATATAAATATTTTATGATTTGAAGATGTTGCGACAGTCTTGCTATAACGACGACGGTTCCAAAAGGGTATTTTTGTGCGGAAAAATGTCGAAGAATGTTGTTAGAGGTGGGGAAGAAGGTAAAGCGTGTGAAAAGGGTGATGGTAGATGTTATTGCCCTTGTAAAAAATGTTTCTTCAGACGTCCCATAAGAATTTTAATAGCAACAACTACAAAACATTATAGGAAATATGGTCACATTGATGGCGGATCGAATAAATATCGTACCATGGTAATTAGCTATATATTTATTATATTTTTTTCTTTTGTCAATTTTATATAAAATTATATATATGTATATATATTGTTTGAATGTTTGTTATAGTATACACTAATTTTGCATGTTTGTTTGTAATTATAAAGTTAGAGTTTCCCTCTAACTTTCCACAGAATATTGCACCAAGTATTAGTAGAAATGATGTTGTACAAGCTGAGGAACATCATGATGACCAAGCAAATGAGGATCTCATGGAAGAAGATGATGGGACAAATCAAGTTAATGATCCCATGGAAGAAGATGATGGGATAAATCAAATGATCCAAGATTTGTTTTCGCAGCCGGATGAGGATGGGGAAAATGCTAGTATTTATGATGAACCTCTATTAGAAAAGGAAAATAAATGACTTTATGAAGGATAAAGAACAAATATTATCTCCGCTACATTGTTGCTAGTGAACTTAAAGGTTATGCATAATTTGTTGAACACTTGTATGACACAGATACTAAGGTATGTAATATGTTTCATCTCATCCTATACATAAATGTTGATTTTTTTATATTCGTTTTCAGTGTTAACTAATGTGTAAAATAAGAATGCATGTTTTACAATTAATATTCTTACATTAACTAGTTGTTTGTTATGTTGTAGATTGTTAGGTGAATTTTTGTTACCATCGTCAAATA
>SNQJ01S0035577.1:62996-74462 GCA_010110895.2 Picea sitchensis | reverse complement strand
CTTTACTTATTGCATGGGAGAAAATAATTGATGCCTTGGTAAACGTACACATTTCAAGTTTTCAAGTTGTCTCTTTTGGATAATGATCTTGATGTCTTAGGGATTCTTCCTCCCTTAGGGTGTCCTATTTTTCCCACAAATTCTTATTGATGCAACAAAACTAACTTACGACCATTATGGATGCTTTAAACTCTAACCCTAACCACTAATATCTCACAAACTAACCCTAGACTAACCCTCTAACTTTGCTAGTTTAACCTACTAACCTAGGTGCACCTATTGGGATAGTGTTTGACACTTTTTGATGGTCATATTTGTTTTTGTACTTCACTGAATGCTACAGCCATAAGGCTGATATACGACTGCATAAATTTAATTTTATGATAGCCATCTTTAGTTAGTCTTGAAGTGTTATTTTCAGTCTACATTGGTTACTAGTTTTATTGTTGACATTGCTAACTAATATAGAACTTTTACTTGTTGATTTGGATGTAATCTATTGGTAATTTATTAGCTTGTATGTTGTTGTATTTTATGGACAACAAGCTCAACTTGTTGATCCATTACTATACTTGGTTGGAAAAGTTTCTTTTTTTATGTCTCGGGCATGTACAGGTGCATCAACAACTATCTCTGTACTTGGTATCCATTTACCTCTCTTTACTTACCATTTTCAACCAATCTATTCTTCCATCACTTCTTCTAGGGAACTTCTCCTTACACCTCCCTTTATCCTTCTCATTCCTCCTAGGGTCTTTGGAAATGTCTCCCAGGAGTGACCTTAGTCACGCCCAACTACGGTACCTACATCGAGGTGACATTGGGTGTAGTGTCCCATAGTTGTAGCACTTGATTTGTGGTTAGGTCGAGCTTTTCCCCACCTACAACTTGCGCTATAACACAATCATTGACTAAGAAACCAACCCGAGGGGCATCTAAGCCATTAAAATCACTTGGGGATCACACCTGGCCTTGGCCACACCAACCCTTAACATGGTTGAATTGTTGGGTGTCTCCTCTCGACTAAACACATTGTAAGGATATTGAACTCAGGCCGCTTAGCAAACGAAACCCACACCTTAACCAAATGAACTAACACAAATTGACAATACTCATCAAATTTAACTCTTGATTAGAAATATCATTATTAATTGAGTCATGATTTAATTATTAAGATAAAATATGATTCTACCACTGATTCAAAACAAATTCACAGTATAACAATTTAAACTCAAATCAACAAACTCATTACGTTTATTTACAAAGTCCATTCTATAAAGTCTCTCAAAGACCGAACATATGGTTTATCAAAACAAATTCACACTATGACCATTTAAACTCAAATCAACCAATTAATTATATATATACAATGTTGAATGTGAATAATAGTGTAAGTAGAATAGTTATTATAGAAAAACCATATTATTGGAAATGTTTCGTTATTGTAGTAGTTTAAATTTATTTTTTTTGGATATTTTTTTTAATTTTTTAATTCAATTTTTTTTAATGTGGAAATTTGAGTGATTAAGTATAATTTAAGTGTTTTAATGTGGAAATTTGAGTGATTAAGTATAATTTAAGTGTTTTAAAGGTTTTTCAATAAGTTGAATTTATTTATGTATTGAGAACTGCAATTTAAACAACATAAAATTGTGATTTGGTCCAAATTTATGTTCCAAAATTCTAACCAAAATCTAGAACAATTACACAAAGTCTTTATTATTTGGTTACTAAGAAAGTAAAGTTTCCTTCTTATTAAATGTTTAAATTGTATTTTGCAAATAATATCTCTTTTATAATTAAAGTTATCTTCCATAAAATCATATATTTTATACAGCCGGAGTGGGTCTAATGGTTAAGAACATGTGTTTCCTATGAAGAGGGGGTTAAGGTATGTATACCTTCGTAGACTTTACCAGTCAAATCGCCCACAAACAAGGGGGTCTCATACACCAATTTGATGTGCTGGCTTGGCGTGACCTTAAAAATAGATTATTATTATTATTATTATAATATTCAACCCATATATAAAACCAAAAAATACCAAAATCATTACATATTCCTATTATAATAATAAGAAGAAAAAAAAAAATTAAAACTAAAAAACAAACTATTTATATTTATATTTAAAAGAAAATTACACGCAAATAAATAGGTTTACTCTTTACTTCGATCCATCATTCCAATCTAACATGTTCTTAAATTAAAACAAGTCGGGCGTAGGGCCAAATAAAGGGGAAAATTTCCGAGGATATAGACCCGATGCTTGACATGTGTCTGTCCGTTTTCCCGTTAATTAAACCCTAACAAACTCTTATTAATACCACTACTCCATCATAATTACACGCACATATTCCGAAAACAAATTGGACGTGCTGCTACAGCAAAGAAACTACCAGGAATCTACTGCGTCCAAACATTTAATTACTTCACCCACAAACAACTTTAAGATTCTTGGCTTATAGATTGACTGCGCTCTAACTCCTCCCATACCCGCTTCTATTTTCTGGTTCTCCAATCTCGTCACATCACATACCAGCTTTTACTGTTTTCTCTCTTTTTTGGTAAGCTCTTACTGTGCAGTTCGAAATGGCGTGTAATCGAAAAGCCGTACTCTGCATATTGGCACTCTGTCTTGCTGTATGTGTGCAGTTGAGCTTGGCATCCTTCCAGTTCAGAGTTGGTGGTCCTAAAGGCTGGCTTGTGCCCACTGGAACCGAGGCCGAGACCTACAATCAATGGGCTGAACGCAACAGATTTCAAGTGAACGATAGTCTCTGTAAGATTTTTATTTTTAGCACAGCATTCAAATTTCTTTGTTTTGTTATTGCCTTTTCTTTTGATGTTCACATGGTTGCTCTGGACAGACTTTAAGTACAAAAAAATGGAGGATTCGGTGCTTCTGGTGACCGAGGAACCCTACAAGACCTGCAATACTTCGAATCCCATTGCATTTTACGACGACGGGAATACTGTCATCAAGTTTCGCCGATCTGGCCCCTTCTACTTCATCAGCGGCGCTCCGGGCAACTGTGAGAAGGGGCAGAGACTAATTGTTGTTGTATTGGCACCTTCCCGCAATGCCCCCGTTGGCTCTTCTCCGTCCCCGTCTCCGTTTCAAGCAGGAGTGGGCAACGGAAACGACGGAAGCAGCAGCAGCAGGAGCATAACTTCCACTGCTCCCACGAGTATCACATTCGTCGGTCTTTATTTTACTACATTGGCGGCTGTTGTTGTCATTCTGCAGCATTTAATGCTTTCATAGGTCTTACAACTGTAGGTCAGCAATATACAGGCTGCAGTATTCAATGCTTTGGTAGGTCGTATATACATCGTTGGATATACCCTATATTTAACCATGTATATACCACCTACAACAACATTGAATTGAATACTGAATAGTAGGCTGCTTGTTGCTCGACACAGTGATAGGTTTAAGATATTTAGAAATTAACATGTTAATTAAGACGAATGTTTTTGTTACTAAACTAGAAATATCTGACAAATATTTTTCTTAATCATTAAAAATGTATATCTAACAATTTTTAATGACATTTGTACATTTTTTTTCTCTTTAGTTGTTATTGATTGTTTTGTAAGAGAAGAGTTTACTGTTTCTAAATACATGAATGCTTTATTTTTTTTATTTTTTTTAACAACATTAATGGGCTAGGGTTGTTATTGCAGGAATGGGGTAGAATAAACCAACTAGGGTTGTTATTGCATGAATGGGGTACAGTAAACCATTTCAAAGTGAAAGTCTTGTGATTATTTATAATATAATTTTGTATTAGGCTAGGGTTGTTATTGCAGGAATGGGGTAGAGTAAACCAACTAGGGTTGTTAGTGCATGCATGGGTACAGTAAACCATTTCAAAGTGAAAGTCTTGTGATTATTTATGACATAATTTTGTATTATTTAGGTGATTGTACATTGTCAATTTCATTGCCACTAACGATTTTTACTGTAGGAGTTTATTTATTGTTTATAATTATATGTATGTTATTTTTTTAAACAGCAGTAATGGGTTAGGATTGTTATTACATGAATGAGGTAGAGTAAATCAACAAGAGTTGTTATTGCTTTAATGAGTAGAGTAAACCAATTCAAAGTGAATTATATAATCTTATTTTCTCTTGTAATTATTATAACATAATTTTGTATTATTTAGCTGATTGTACTTTGTCAGCTTCATTGCCACTCATAAGTTTTACTGTAGGTATCTTGATGGAAGCTTACTTTTATATTCAAATTAAAAAAATTACATTTGAAAGGTCCCAAGCATTACTCACATAAAATCTTTTAAATTTCATGAAAAAGGCCTGCCTCATTGCCACCCAAGACTTTTATTGTAGGTATCTTGCTGGAAGCTTATTTTTATATTCAAATGGAAAAAATTACATTTGAAAGGTCACAGGCATTACTAACATAGAATCTTTTAAATTTCATTAAAAAGGCCGGACTCAAATGTGTGTTAATATTTACAGAGAAGAACCTATATCTGTCAAAGAGACCGCTAACCATATCATTCTGTATTTATAAATAAGATATTTGGTTTTATGTATAAACAGGAGTTTGTATTATAGTTCATGAATGTTATGATATTGTTATATTTATATTTATGTTGTACTCTTTTATATATGTTATATAACATGAGCACAGAGAGTTTCCTTTGGAAGTAGACACTTGCAAGAAACTGTACTATGGAGCTTACTGATGTGTTCGTCTACCCTTTTATTGGTATTTTGCGTGCCATTCCTTTTCATTTGAATGTATATTGTGGTACTATGCCTCGGGGAGGGTTTTAGGGATATTTGTGTTGGTTTTGGTCGAGGGGTTTTAGGGTTGTGCGGGAACTGAATGCGAGGTTAATTCTTGGGGGCTGTCCTTATTGTTGGTTTAAATCTTGTTATGATTATTTAGTTAAAGAAAAAGAGTAAGTGGTCCTGCTTTTATCAGGGCATATGAAATAAAATGCTTTTTCTTTCAGTTTCTGTCTATAGTTCAGACGTTATGTAATCGTGTTGGACGAAAATGTATGCTACCTAAATCCACTAGTTACCTTTTGTTATGCAACTTTGCTAAAGACAGGCTAAATGTAACCCATCACTTCATTGCAGTTTTCAGAACGCTTTAAAGGAATTTAAGTCTGCTCAGAATGGTTCCAGGGTTATGGTTGACAATTTAAGAATGGATCTATTGTCAGAAAAATGAAATGATAGGTGTAGTGAGGAAGGCCATGATAGGTGTAGTGAGGAAGGACAAGCTTGCTAAGCAGACAAAGGTTCAGGTTCGTGATGAAGCTGACTTCAATGTGATGTAGGCATATAAGGCTAATTATACAATATGCGTTTTTTTAAGGTCTTTTCATTCAAATGAGAGATTTGATTCTCATATGTAAAGTTCAATATATGTGTTAGTTTTTATGCGTTTTTATATTTTTATTAAAGATTAAGTTTTATTTTTTTTAAATTGTTCAATTAGCACATATCTATTTAAATCTCATATTTATCAAAAAAAAAAATATTTATATTCTTTTGTAAATAAATGAGATAGTAGACATTGTTGAGTGATCTTTTAACATTAAACAATGTTATATATTTATATATCAAGTATTTCCTAGATACACATTATCTTAGTACAATAACAATATCTTGTCATCTCTCATATCCAACTAAATCTAACAATTTCCTGTGTTCAATTATCACAACTAAGACAAGTAGAAGTTACTCATTCCAACAGTCACTCTTAATGAGTACTTGTCTCAGTTATCTATGTCATTTTTGGTCTTCATTAACATCTAGTCCTCTACAATAAATATTCCCTTAGAAACTGAAGATGTTTTTTATCAACAAAATTTTTAGCTTGCTCGAACTAGGGATTTTTTTCTTCTAGAGATCAACAATTTTGATTTCCATATAAATATACAGCCATCCACCAAAATACGTCCATAGGTAATATGAATACGTCCATAGGTAATATTTGTAAACAGTCTAGTAAGAGGCCCCTTATGGTTTATTCAACTTCTTGATCAATTCTCTATTAAATGTGCAACCAATTCCATGAGAATTCCAAGAGCTAACCATTGCAATAAATGCACCCACCCTTCAATAACACTTGTCCTTTGAATCTTTTGGTCCTATAACATCGCCCTAGTCCACAACTAGAAGATCATCCACTCATGGAGCATTCAATCGACATAGAGCCCACACCTCCATGTGTTAAAAAACTCCTTATATTGTTGAGCAAACTCTCATTATTGTCCTCCCTCATGCTCAAGCAACATCGAATGGTCAATTCAACTTATGCATTGAAGCATGAGGATGCACACTCAATTTTTTTAAGTTAAGTTGCACTCACCTATACATCATAAAGACCAAATCACTCAATTCAGATGTATGGGTCATTTGGTTCTTGTTTCAAACAAACCAAAACATCCTTTATTTTAAGTTATGATGTTCAATGGATTTATAAGGTTGATACTCTTGTAGATGGCTTAGTTGATTATGACTTCATTTCCATTTAATGGGAATTAAGATTCATTAAAAGTGGATGAATGCCACTTTGAAAAATATGTTCCTTTGATGTTGCCTCAGACATTATGTAAATCACACTTAGTCTCAAGCTTGGGCATGACGTACTATGTGAACTATGTGTTGGAGCCGCCCTTGTTTTTCTAGCCCGTCACAAATTTCATTCTTAATGCTTGAAATCTAAAGATGGTTTTCATATTTTCCCTCTGAGATATCGAGATCTCTGAAGCTTTATCACACGAGCAGGAATGATTATTATACTCTCGAAACGAGTCCTACCTTTTGTAAAAATGTTTCCTCTTTTGTTCTACTTCGGGATCTCGTAGGTCGGATACTATAAGTCATATAGTTCACACGTCCCGAGCCACGAAACAACGAAATCGTTTTAATTTTTCACTCAAGACAGTAACGAGGGTAAAGTTTTCCCTAACCCATGATTAAACGTCGTCGGGGTTTCATGCCTTGGCGTTCGCCAAACCCTAAAATTTATTGTCATAGCCCCGATAGCCGAGAACACGAGGTCCTTATTTGAGTAACCCATGTCAAGGTTAAAGGTAAAAGCTAAACCATGGTAAAAAATTCTCTCGACATTTCGCCACTCGGCGTTGTCCTTTTCAAAAGTTACACCGTCTAAGCCCCGAATCGCGAAATCACGATGCGGTTATAACGTAATTAATTAATCACTTAGTCCAATATTATCTTCCCTTTTAATTAAGTCATGTTATCGCGATCTCGCGGTTTCACAACTCGACATGTAAATCTCTCAGAAACTTATCTTCGAAGCTCCGAGTCGCGATATGGCGAATATAATAATTATAAATTAATCGAGCCCCAAATCACGATTACCTTTTTATTAACCAAAATCGATCTTCGCAGTCTCAGGTGTTAGAGATTCAAAGTGTTAAAATAAAATCCCCGACTTAACGAGTACCAAAATATTGATTAACGTTGGTAAAACCGGATTAATTAAGCTAAATCAAGACATATCCCGCGTTTCGATGCTTGCACGATTCACGAGGTAGCCTTATTCTTTCCATACGCCAACTGAATTTTAAACCGCCAAAATTTATGACATTAATGAGGAAATAGGGTAAATCGATAAATATAAGATCGGATTTTTATGGCAAAATTTATTTCCAAATGTGATTTGATAGACTTGTTCTGAAAGGTACCGAGTTTTCAAATATATATAAGGGTTGTGGTTCATTATAACAAATGCATTTCATATTATGCAGAGAACATTATCTCTGAGCAGCTGACTTCTGTATGCATACACATTTCTATCGCAGAAGAGCTAAAACACAATCTCCAGCCATGGCTCCGTGAAAAGCATCAAAGGCAAGTGTTGAGGTTTCAAGACAAGGCTCAGACAATGTCGCTGATACTTCGCCTCGAAGTATCGATTCGGTCCTGAATTGGTCGTTCGTTTGGATGTTCTATAGGCAGAGTTGGTGGACTATTTCGATGACTCCAACGACAACGAAAAAGATGATATAACCACCAAGTACAAAATAGTCATCCAATCCGGAATGCACAGAGTAGCAGCCAGGCCACGATTGCTTCCATATTATGACATGGTCCAATTGGCATTGGACCATGTGGACATACCGACCAGAACCATCATGAACGAGCAGAAAGTCACCATCGGGACTTTCAGGCCGGAACATCTGCAAGCCATGTATAAGCTGCCCACGACGTCTGACTACACATATGGCGCTAAATTCTTGGACGAGTTCAAGCAGAAGGAATGCATACAGTATGATAAGACCATGTCCAGTTTAATAAAATATTGGGTTTCAAACACCACGAAGTTCAGAGCTGATAGCCACGGCATATATTCAATCGCTTCTTTAGAACCGCAGTACAAATATGTAGCCATGATGACATGCAGGTTATACGGGAAAGAGGACACCTCACATTTTTTCCTTCCGTGGGTGCTTCTAATGTTTCGGGTCGCCGAAGGAAGTTCCTTTGACTGGGCAAAGATGCTTTCCGATAACTTGACCAGTCGGGTCACAGAGTATCGGGCGCAAAAAGAGAATGGGAAGGTGTCTTCATTCTTCATGTCTGCATACATTATGGACGCAATTTGTTTTCTGACACCATTTCCCTTAATGAGCTGGAGTTGGACTTCGGCAGAAGACGAACCCATACACGTATATCATGCAAAATTATGGGAAAAAAAAGTGAAAAATTTTGTGTATGAAATCTTTAACTGGGTGATGGTGCCCCTGCATGTCACCATTTTTGGTCACCCGCCACCCCGTATCTTGGACAGCATAGTAACGAATCTGAGCAACATAGCAGACTGGTATGTAGAAGCGAAATTTTCATACCTCCGAGTTTTCAGGGCTTCGGTCCCCCCACATGCATTTCCATTGTTCATTCCCGATAAGTTGGCTTGTCGAGAAGTCGCTAGGCAAACAGTAATTGGTGGTATAAGCAAAGAGCTTAAGGGATACTCGAAGAAGGTATGGCCACCTTTTCCTGTTCATTTGAATTCTTATTCTTTACTAGATTTTGGGCATGCCAAAGCCGAGGCAACAGCCCTAGAAGACCTAAATTTGGTCTCCATTGAATACAAGAAACACGATCCACAGAGGGTCGTGAGCAATCATGTGGCCAGTTGTGAGCTCAAGAGATTTGAGCATGAGAATTCACCCTCAGATGTCATTTTCCGAGGCGCAAGGTCCTATGCTGAGATTCTATCTCGGATACAAACCTTGGCACCCGAGGAAAGAGCCGATGTTCTGAAGTTCCAGGAACATCGACGTAGTTGTCTTCCCGCAGTGTTGCGAGGTGAGGGTCCGGGTACATCAGAGGCGAAACAGAAGGATGCCGAAGGCTCTAAGGATGCGACTCCCAATCAAGGAAAACACCAGGACGAGGGGGATGAAACTAAGAGTCCGGAAGAAAAGATAAAGACTCCCGACCCACCGAAGAAGCAAAGTTCGGTCGCTACTCTGGGAAAATCAGCGAAGCAGATCGGAGAACCTATCACATCAGTTACCCCCTTGCAGTCGATGCAGGGAAATATCGATGCAGGATGGATATTCAATGAAGAGTTGAGGCCCATAAGGGTAGAAGAACTCCCTCTGAATGAGTTTTTCTTCGATAAGAAGAGAAAGACAGTAGTAAAAAGGGAATTCTATCAGGAAGGAGAGTCAACTGCGAAGAAATATAAAGTTATAACTGATGGAAAGGACAAGAAGAATGAGAAATTCACTACTGAAATAACAGGGACACTAGGAGCATATGCCTCGGCGAATCAATTTTCAGTCGGGCTCTTAAAAAACCAACTTAAAAGAAAAAATCACCTCATTAGGACTCTTGAAGCCAGACTGGCCATAGCAACAGAGATTGCTAAAGACTAGGCGAGCATAGGAATAGAGCAGGCCAGATTGGCCGATAAAAATGAGATAGAGCTTCTCAAGACTAAGCTCGAGCAAGCACAGCTGGTGGCCCGGGATGGTCAGATGCAAGCGAGCCAACAAAGGGATTTGATCGAACAACTACAAGCTAGGGTGGAGATCGCTGAGAACAAAATGATAAACATCGGGATGTTCAAATCCCAGACGATCGAGATTCGGAGCAGAGTCTCTACGGCACAACGAAATTTTCTCGCCAAGGTAGAAGCGATCCGGGACAACTGTTTGCTAGTCAACCAGGTTTCAGAGAACTTATCTGCTAGAGAAAGGGAAGCTGGAGTAGCTCGGGTTGCCTTCCAAGAGGCAGTGATAGCCACCAACAACAGGGTTTCGGAAAGTACTCCCAGGTTCACCATTTCAGAGCAAACCAGATGAAACATTCTATTAAAAGAATGGGAGCATAACATCGCCGAAGGCAAGCAACAAGCCACAAATATAACCAATTCCTTAGAAGAGGCCTTTAGTTCTATAAACGAGGATCTGCTAGGCATTGACAGCGGAGGTAATGTCGAGACGTTGATGCAAATGAATGTGGAAAAAATATCGCTTGATCTAAAGGAAAAAGAGGAAAGAGATTCGGCCGAGATTTCCCAGGTTACTATGGTGGACATAGTCCAAATAGACAAATGCATGATTAGACCCAGCACACAATTATGCGCCATCGACATCATAGATGGACAGATGGAAGACAGGCTGTCGCCGTTAGCCCGAGAATGTTACTTCTTTGAAGCCAGTTGTGAAGCAAAACCATCGCAGTTGATATCTTAGCTGGTTGAAAAATGTGTCGCCTGTATCGAGCACGCGTGAGGACAAACGTCTGGCACCAAGTGAAGACAGAGAAGAATAAATGGAGCAATTGCTCTCCTCCTTGTCATAACCGAAATATTGTGACTATTGATATTCTATCTTATTTGTAAAACTGTATAAATATACCACAGAAAGAAAAGAAAAAGGCTGGACCTTTTTGTGTCGATTGTAACAAAGTATTTTACATTTTGAGAGTTAATACAAAGCAAATCTGAAGATTCTCAATTCTGTCAAGGCCGTGTTATGAGTTTGTTTTCTTGTATCTCATACTTCATTTCATTTCATATTCTTAACTGATGAATGCTTCGTTATAATTTAGTATGACCACTACTATAGCGAATGAATTTTGGTTTTCTGTAATTGTTTACTGTTTTTCCTCTGTACCAGCTATCAGCAGGTGTAAGACCAGTCAACACTTTCAGAATTCTACACATATTCTATGCACACATCATGTTATTTCTTTACAGTTTTCCTCTTCTGTTTATACATGATATTCTCCCTTGATAGGAGCCTTACACCATAGACAACTAAATGTTTTTCTCCCACCTCATACATTTTATTAAGATATAACTCAGTTACGGGAAAGAGCCTTTGATTTGCACCCCGTTTTATTTCCGAAATTATAAATTCTCTTTTATACGACCAAATTGAGACAACACTTAATTTCTCCCTGAAGTTTTTGTTATTTTACTGTTCC
>SNQJ01S0035577.1:7798-62986 GCA_010110895.2 Picea sitchensis | reverse complement strand
ATACTTTTACAAGGCAATTTTTGCTTTGGGGGCTTCGCCCCCGAACCTCCACTGGGGGGCCGCTTACCCCTAGACCCCCCAGCCGGGGGGATAGCCCCCCCAGACCCCACAAAGGGGGTACCCCCCCTATGCACTCCCCTGCGTGGAAGAGTGTACATACTTCTGGGGTGTAAATACTTCATGGGGTATAAACACGGCTGAAAGCAAGCACCTCTGAATCAGGAAGATAATCAGGCTCCACAACCAACATTTTGATCTTTCCATAACTTCATCACTGGTAGCGCTAGGTTTATAGGTAGAACAACATCTATCCCATAGACCATTTGAAAAGGCGAAATGCCGATAGACCTTTTAGTGCTTATGCGGTTTTCCCACAATGCATATTTTAAGTGTACATGCCAAGACCTTTTATTTTCATCCAATACTTTCTTGATTATATTTACCAGGCTCTTGTTAGATGACTCGGCCAATCCATTCCCCTGGGGGTAATATGCTGTGGAATGGCCAAGAGTGATGTTATACTTTTGATAGAAGCTAATCATAGCCATATATTTAAAGGCCCGGGCATTGTCAGTAACTATCTTTCGGGGACAACCGAATCTTGACAAAATATTGTCTTCTAAGAAATTGATTACCACCAAGTCTGTTTCCCTTTTGGTTGGAATGGCTTCCACCCACTTAGTAAAATAATCTGTAGCTGTTAGGATCCACTTGTGTTGAGCACTGGAATGGGGATTAATCTTGCCTATGAAGTCTAGACCCCATTGTTGAAATGGGCTTCAGCTTTGACTGGAACTAGAGGCAGTGTTGGGAGCTTCTGTTTACCTGCGAATAGTTGACAAGGGTTGCAGGCACGCACTTTGGCATTGACGTCCGAAAAGAGTTTTGGCTAGTAGTACCCGACCCTCAAGATCTTGTAAGTTGTAGCTCTCCATGCGTGATGCCCCCCATAGACTCCCTCATGAAATTATTCTATAACCCATTGAGCCTCCGATTCAACTAAACAGACTAACAGGAAATCGAGTGGATGTTTCCAATATAGCCGACTTTCGGCGATACAATATTTAACTGCATGGAGTTTTAAAGTTATGGCTTTGGATGTTGATAGCTCATTTGGGCATTTAAGAGTTAGCAGGTATGACACTATGTCTCTGTACCAACCTGATGATAAGAACTTCTCTTCGATCTTGTTTGGACTTGTTTCCTCATCCAGCTCGTTTAGGTCCGTGTCTTCGTCATCTTGCTACAGGCAATTGATATCTAGGGCTCTGAAATTTGACTCAGCTAAGAGTTTGTCCAGGCCTTGCCTTTTTATCAATTTGGTTGGTTTGACTTCCAGATCAAATTCTTGGATTTTGGTGAGCCATCACCCTCTTTTTCCATCGCTGTCTGGCTGCACCAGTATATCTTTCACAGAACTGGTAGGCACATACACAATTATCTTTGAGTGTAGTACATAAGTTCTGAATTCCTTTAATTCTTTTACCATTGCGTATGCCTGTTTTTCTATTATGTCATACTTTAGTTCTGCATCTCTAAGGCTTTTGCTAAAAAAAGCGATTGGTTGTTCGAATCCTTCTTCATTTTTTTGTAGGAGCACCGTGGTGATAGTGTGTTCAGAGGCAAATGAGAAAATAAGAAAATCTTTCAGATAGTCTAGGCTTGCTAACACAGGTGCTTCACTTATGACTTTCTTAATATGCACAAATGATGCTTTGGACTCGGTTGTCCAATTTACTCCACTTTCCTTCTTCAACATACCTGTGATCAATTTTACGATCTCAGCGAAATTCGGGATAAACCCTCGTAAAAAAATTATTCATCCTAAGAAAGATTGAATCTCTTTTACATTTCTGGGAATATTTATAGTATATATTGCTTCAATCCTCTTAGGATCAATCCTGATTCCATCCCTAGATACGATATGGCCCAAAATCTTACCTTTTCGCATGGTGAAATGTGATTTCTTTGGGTTTAAAGATAGACCAAACATGCGACATTTTTCAAAAGTCTGTTTAAGATGCATCAAGTGTTCTTCATCGGTTTTAGAGAAAACCGTCAAATCGTCAAGGTAAATGACTACGAACTTGTCCCTTTCTCCTATGAAAGCGATGTCCATAGTGCGCTGGAATGTGGCCCCTGCATTCATCAAACCAAAAGGAATTTTTTTATACATGAACGTACCCCATGGTGTGGTGAAAGCATTTTTTTCCCTGTCTTGTTCATTCATGGTGATTTGATTATAACCAGAGAACCCATCTATCATAGACATTCGGTTTGCTCCAACTACTTTTTCTAACACATGGTCTATTTTGGGCAGCGGATAATTATCCTTGAGAGACGACTTGTTTAAGTTTTAGAAATCCACGCACAGTCTGATTTCCCCACTCTTTTTCCTGACTGGGACCAGGTTTGCTACCCAGTCTGAGTATCTCATAGGTACGATTATTTTCACGTCTAAAAGTTTCTTAACTTCTTTTTCGATCATAGGTAACAAAATGGGGTTAATCTGCCTAAGCTTTTTCCTAAACGATTTGACCCCAGGATTCAAAGGTATCTTGTGGTCAATTATGGAAGTGTCGTACGTTCTTAACTCATCATAAGACCAGGCGAAAACATCTTTATACTGTCTGAGTAGGTCCTTATACTTAACTTTCACTTCGGGAGGGAGGAACTTGGATATTTTTACAACCCTAGCTTATTTTACAGTTCCTATATCACAGTCCTCCACTTCTTCTGGTTGGGGCTGTAAAGTGGATTTTATAGGTACGTCGTTCTAATAAAAAATTATTTCTAAAGGAATCAATCCTTTCAGAATCTGGTTGTTTTTAAGAATCAACATACGATGATCCACAATTTTTTCTTGAAAGGCTTTAGGATCTTCCCCTTCTTGCATGATCCACATCAGGTCATTTTGATTTTCTTGGTCTACATGAGTTTAAGAGAATTCACCCACTGTGGCAAGAAACTTATTAATTTGTTCGTCATCCTCAAAGACCTGCCAGTGTTGGATATTGTCTGGTATAGATGGTCTATATTTGATTTCAATGTGATACTTCAATTTGAAAGTCATGGGAGGAGAGAAGGTTGAAGCTTCTTTAGCCAATGCACAACATGTAAATTCTCTGCGCGAGGGATAAAGTGAACATTTACGGAGGAGAAAAAGTTTTCCATGAGATCCCAGGCATAATTTCTGTATGTTCTTAGTCTGGGATGCTTGGCTAGGTACTGTCGGTTTATTTGTTTGACTATTAACTCTGCATCTTCGTATACCTCTAATTTATTTATCTTTAGCTTCTTGGAAGCCTCTAACCCTAAGACCAACACTTCATATTCACATACGTTGTTAGTGTAATCTATATCCTACTGCAGTCGGTAGGAAAAAGGAACAATGAACTTACCTTCGGGAGCCACTAAAATCACTCCTGCACCCGCCCCTTCAGAAGATGAAGCACCGTCAAAATACATTTTCTAGACACCGGTGTTACACAGATCCTCTGTCATGTGACTTGACTCTTCTCGCTCTATATCGTTTTCGTCTGGACAACCATCTAAAACATCATCAAAAGACAAGATACAATTTCCCAGATCTTGGTCCACGATGTAAATAGGGAAATTGTTTGGGTTTTTAGGGTCACTCACTATATATGCTAATCTTGTTTCTCTATACAGCCGAGTAAACTGACCACCAAACACAGGAATTGTGGTGAACGTCATATCCAATTGAAGAGAGCCCCCCAACTTGGCTCCCCATGACCTAGACAACAGTAAGCCATACTTAGGGGGAATATCTGCAATAACCACATCCATCAGGATACTCTTAACCGGGACCTGTGCCAGGGTAACTACCAAATCCTTTATCATCCCCATACATTTAACCCTACTCGAGTCAAAAGAATAAATATCTCCATAAGGTCTGGTGATCTGGAGACCCAATTTGTCCATAATAATCTTAGGCATAACGTTATGGGAGGCTCCGGAGTCTAACATGGAATTATGTAACAATTGATCATACACATTTAGAGTGATATAAAAGGGAGCAATGGTGTCTTTGGCCCCTTCAAAATGGGGACCAAAAGTAATGTTAGGTTTGTCATCTTCCAGGTTTAAAACATCAGACTGGCTTTCAAGCTCAGAGACACCCATCGCTTTGGTAATTAGTTTGTTGGCTTGATCGGTACAGTGAACTCCATCCCAAATGATATACGGGGCCGGATCGATGCAGGCTTCGTCCTTCACAACATTTCCATTGATAGTCCCCGTGCTTCCACACCAAATATTGGCATCGTAGTTGGTGTTATTATCCATGTTAGACAACATTGAAGAAATCAGATGTTGTGTCTGTGAAGAAACCAAGGAAAAACTGGATATTCTACGAGCAACGGTAACCACTGTATCGTTGTAAGAGTAAATGAATCCGATTCGGAAGCCCGGTAGTCCCAAGTCTTTCGACAGACTGTAAACAATATGCACATGCTCCTTCTGAGCAATTTTATCGGTGAAAAAAATCTCTGCAATGCTTGTGAACTTTGGAGATGAAAATACTGATCCCAAATAGATCTCGTCACAGACAATATGAATGTTCTTTTTGGATACAAAAGCTAGCAACTTTCTTAGTGTTGTAGTATCCATAGTGCTTCCTAATGGATTTGAAGGATTTGTTATCAACATACCCTTCACTTGTATATTTCGAACCCTGGCATGTTGATAGGCTGCTTCAAGCGCAGATAACGTTATCTGAAAATTATTACTACTGGTGCATTGGACAGGTATCAGCTCCACTCCTGTGCGCCATTTTAGATTTCTGTCAAAACATGAGTTCCATATTGAATTATACAAGTGCCTAAGTTAAATCATAAATTTTCAATATTTGTTACAACACTATGGATGGAAGAATTGAAGGCAATCTAAATCGATCAAGGGTAGTAATCATTATTCTAAATTGTTGTTTATTCACCCTTGTTCACATGATGGGTTGGATGGTTTAAGGAAATTTAAAAAAGAAAAAATAAGAGGGAAATCACCAAGATCTCTATATGTATAGGCTTTTATGTGTTGTTATATTTCATTAAAGATGTAACTTTTCTTTGTTTTCTTGTTTTTCATTGAATGTAGTTAGCATAGATTTATCTAAAATTTGGATCTACCAAGAGAACTCATCTCACTTTGTAGATAAATGAGATAATAGACCTTTTTACCACACACAAACTATTTTGAGTGATCTCCTAACATTAAATAATGTTACATATTTATACTTCAAGGGCACAAAGACACTATATTTGCATAATAAGAACCTCTTGATGAATATCTCAACTACACACTAAAATATGAGAAAATTAGTTGAACAAAATCTCATATATCCAACTACAAAGAGAAAAACTCTACTCTGCAATGATCAATAATAGTAACAACTACAAACTTTAGTGTCATAAAGTATCACACATAAGACAAGTATGAGGTACTCATTCAAACACTCCCCTTTAATGAGTACTTGTCTTAATCTTTGTTAGGTGAATCTTTCATCAATTGAAGATGCTCCTTATCTTGAGACATTTTGTCTTTTGGTGCAACTAGAGATTTTATTCTTCTAGAAATCGCGACTTTGTAGAAGTCCATATAAACCACATAAAAAAAATCAACCATCCACGAGGGTAACCAACAAATATTCTAGTAGGAAGTCCTTTAGGTATATGATTCATTCAACTTATTGATGAACTCCATCTAAATGTGCAACCAATTCCATGAGCATTCCAAGAACCAAGTAGTGCAACAACCATAGCCTTTAGTGTGATCAAGTATCTCACATAAGACAAGTATGAGTTACTCATTCCATCAAACAAGAAATCACCCACCATGTTGATTACTATGGATACCAACCAATCAAAACCATTCATCTATGTCTTGATTACTATGGACACCAACCAATCAACACCATTAATCTATGTATGATATGAAACAAAGGCTAGTAGCATCTCCTCCATCTCACATAACCACTTCTCTTTGTTGATGTTTTTGGTCACTGTGGGATGTATTCACCTCAAAGAGACATCCTACAGATTGATATCTTGAGAAGATAAAACCCCTCTCTAGTAATGAGAGAGAAAGGCATAAGTCGACCCTATTATGAAAGTACTTTATATGTAACTTATACAAGTCGGACCTATTATGCAAAGACAAATTAATATGCAAGTTGCACAAGTCGGCTCTATTGTGAAAGTGAAAAGGTGTGTCCCTTCGTTGTAATGAAATAATATAAAAAATTGTGAGTCATTCTCATTTGAAACACAACAAATCACCCTCCTAACACATCTGAGGCAGTCGTAGGAATACTATTCTGAGGCAGCATAATTCGGCCTGATATGAGGCATTTATGAGACAACAGATTGGGCACATCTGTAACAACTTCTATCTTTTTATTTGGGTGAATTTATCTTGGATATCTTTATGTAGAAGGTCTCTTTCTCTGCTCGAGGGTGGAACTTGAGGATTCCTATGGTTGGGTGGTATTGAAAGAGAATTACCTATGGTTAAATGAGTAGACCCATTTTTGTGTTATCTGTTCTTGGTTATTCTTCTTGAGGTCCTAATTATTTACTGTAGTTAGTCTAACAATAAAAATTCAACATGGTATCAGAGCAGGTCCTGAAGAATACCATCTGCACAAACAATTAAGATCTATTGTAGGTACAAGAGAAGGGGTCGAGCCCCCTTTTAATATTCCTGTGATAAAATTAAAGGCTAGTCGCATGCCTATTGACTTGGCTGAGCCCTTGTTTAGGGTTCTAAAAGATGATTACAGGGTTGAAGAATCCCTTCTAGGGCTTGTCTCTATAAGGATCCATGCATGAGGATAGCCACATGTATTAGGAGATGAACCATCTCTAGACGCAGACCTATCTATGACCCCAAAAATAGAGGACAAAGTTGCAGGCCAAATTTATGAGATAATATTGCATAATTTGGTGAATTCCAAAGACTATATTATGAAGCATATTCAAGCAAGTTCTGAGGTAGCGTGAAGCAGATTTTGGAGAGGTATTCAAGGCCTAATTTAGGCATGATTCTGAAGTGATTGATGCTGAATTTAGTCCTAGTCTAAGGCCATGTTCATACCTGTCCTAAGAAATATGTTTACAACAGGACAAGGTTGAATTTTATGTTGTCCTGAGCTTGTACTAGGAGGAGTCACAAGTCTGTTGAGTGGTGAATTTGAGGTAGGTGTTACAACATGTTTAAGGATTCCTTTTTGTATGCGAGTCAAAGGCTACACCAACTGATAAATTCCTAAGGATAATGCTACAATTTTAAGAGGTATGCACTTGTATATATTTTTTGTATCATTTTCATGAGGGTACTTGCAGGAGGAGGGAACCTTTGCTGAAATCGTGGATGTAGAGGGATATCAGTGCATTCAGAGGAATAACACACTGGAAGTGAAGACTCTAGGTTTGATTGTTTTAATTATCATGCCTATAACCTAAATTTCTAAATTTTCTACATTACAAGTAGGTGTTGTAGTTGTGACAAAAATCCTTAAATTGCTTTTATTCTAGAGATGTACTCATTATTCTCCCCTCTAGGAGATATTCTTGTCTCATTACTTGTTCCTGGAAGGTTATCTTCCATGGAGGTTGCCATGGAGATGATGTTTCTTTTTCCTTTGTTTTCTTGATCCTAGCAGGTTATCTTCCATGGAGGTTTCCATGGAGATGATGTTTCTTTTTCCTTTGTTTTCTTGTTCCTAGCAGGTTATCTTCCATGGAGGTTTCCATGGATATGCTATTTCTTTTCTTTTGTTTTCTTTCTCTAGGAAAGTTACAACAAAGAAAAGTCACTAGTGATAGCCCTGAGAGGGAGCCATAGTTATGGTTGTTTAAGTAAACATATTAGATGGTATCTAGCTTGAGACATGAAGGAGTTTGACTAGGCAAGGAGTTTATATGGACTAAAAACTTTACTAGTTCGTATATTGTCACATTATTCTATCAATTGAACGAGTTATTGCATAGAAGATGGTGACAGGGCTTCTAGATCTTTGTGTAGAGAATGATGGCATTCATAGAGGTTGTGGGGTCCTTTTCGAGCAGTGACAAAAGATCCAAGGGGATCTTGGACTTGATGCATTCATATTTGTGTGGGCCCATGACAGTTGTTTCCTCTGAAGAGGGGATACCCTTCGATAGATCTAGAGGATCTCACATGGAGATTGGAAGTGGGAGGTAGGAGGAGATGATGAATTTTTCCCCACCCCTTTAGAAGTTCATAGGGAGTTGGTTGATCCACATGATCTAGTTGATATTCCTAGAGATATTGCAGTAGGTAGAATGAGGCCTACATGGGCTCATCAGACTCTGAAGGAGGCAGAAGGACATGTAGCTCTTGTGGTACTTTTTGAAATAGCCAGATACCATAGAGACATTTGAGCTATGTTGTAGTTATGAGCCACATCAATGATTCTTGAGCCTTCCTATTATGAGGAAGCATCTAGTCAACAATTATGGAGTGATGCCATGATGGAGGAGTATTAGTAAATCATGAATAATGATGTGTGGGATAGTGTTCTGAGACCGGAAAGTAAGTCTGTGATGAATTCCAAGTGGAACTATGAAGATCAAACATGCAAATGACAGGAGAATCAAGAAGCAAAAGCGAGAATTGCTACCAGAAGATTATCTCAGGTAGAGGGAATAGATTATGAGGAGATCATTTTTTTGACTGCTCGATATATTTCCATCTGGATGATCATTTATCTTGCAGCATATATGGGTTGAATACTACATCGGATGGATGCGAAGACAACGTTTCTCAATGGAGAGATTGAGGAATAAGTGAACATCGAGAAACTAGTTTATTTTGTGATACATGAGAAGGCCTCTCATGCGTGCAGATAGAAGAAGACCCCATATGGAATTATCCAGGAACCTTGAGCTTAGTATGTGAGGACTGGTGGATATGGCCTGAGATATGCCTCCGGTATTGACACAAGATTGCAAGGATATGATGACTTCGATTAGGCAAGGAGAATTATGGAAAGGAAGAACACCTCTAGGTGTTACTTTACCTTGGGATCTGCCATGGTTTCCTAATGCAATAGAAAACAAACGTATGTTCCTTGAGTACCGCAAAAGCATAGTATATTGAATTTTGTATGGAAGTTCGAGAAGCGATGTGGCTTTGCAATTTCCTTGCACATTTGATTGGTTAGTGATATCATTATGTTTGAGACATGATGAAAAGGGAGATAGTACAACTATATTACTTTCCTATAGATAAACAAATTGTAGATGATCTCACGAAGCTTCTTGCCAAGATGAAGTTCGAGTACTTTCATGAGAGACTTGACATGATGCCTCCCTCATTGAAAGGGAGGGTTGATGATTACAACTTCTTGAGACATTCTCCATATCGTACTCCTCTGGATTGAGTTGATTTGATCTATATTTTGTCTCCTGTCGTACTCCTCTAGATTGAGTTGAGTTGACTTGATATGGCTCTCTAGTTAGTACTCCTATGGACTTAGTTGAGTTGATGTATGAGAGTGATGTCCCTAGTGGTTGAGCACTGGACAACACGTCATGGGGAGTAAACCCATGATGTCACACTATGGGATAGACCCTAGTGTTTCTATAGGGAGGAGCCTCTAAAGGTCCACATGGGATGAGCCATGTGTGACATACCCTTGTGGAAAAGATGAATTGGTTGAGGTGTCGAAGTGATTGGGAGGATATTCCACTGGAAAACAACCCTTAGGGGTTGGGAATATCCATCTAGGTTGGTGCCCAACAACCCTTGGAGACCCGATAGTCATATGGTTGGGAGAGAATTCATCTAGTTTGGTTCCCAACAACCCTTGGAGATCATTGTTCCTTGATGAGATATGTCATGTGGTAATGAGGTCCTTAGTACACTAAGTGGCGATGAGACGCTAGTGTCATTCTAGTGGACAAGAGACCCTAGAATATGGAAAAGGTCCACATTGGAGTAGCAATGTGTGACGGGGAGATGTTATCAATAACATGGTCTGTAAGATCATGTCGTGGTCAGTGGACCATGGTATATCTTGAGAGGCTATGAGGACTAGGAGTAAACATCATTGAGAATACCTCCCTAGCTAAGAGGGAGTTTTAATGTTTTTGGTAGTTGTGGGAGGTATTCACCTCCAAGAGACCTCCTATATATTGATATCTTGAGAAGAGAGAACCCCTCTCTAACAATGAGAGAAAAGGGAAGACCTATTATGAAAGTAATTTATATGTAACTTATAGAAGTTGGTCGTATTATGTAAAGACAAATTAATATGCAAGTTGAACAAGTCGGCTCTATTGTGAAAGTGAAAAGGTGTGTCCCGTCGTTGTAATGAACTAATATAAAAACATGTGAGTCATTCTCATTTGAAACACAACAAATCACCCTCCTAACACATCCGAGGCAACCGCAAGAATACTAGTATGAGGAAGCATAATTCATCCTGATCTGAGGGATTTATGAGACAACAGATTGGGCACGTTTGTAGCAACATCTATCTATGTATTTGGGTGAATTTCTCTTGGATATATTTTTGTAGCAGGTCTCATGCTTTGCTCAAGGGTGGCACTTGAGGATGACTATGGTTGGGTGATAATGAAAGAGAATTACCTATGGTTAAACGACCATACCCATTTTTTTGTTATATGTGTTTGTCTATTCTTCTTGAGGTCCTAATTATTTATTGCAGTTAATCTAACAATAAAAATTCAACACTCCCTAACTTTTTGAAGGTTGAGCTCTAAGAAGCATTTCATCAACATATCTAATTTTCCCACAAGAATCATGCTTTCATAGGAAGCATAGTATGCCATCGGTTATGAGTATGTCATGTCCCCTCCGCTTTGACCCCACTGGAGGAGGGACGTAGTCTCTTATGGGGCTCCTTGTAGGCCATAGTCCCCAACTAGAGGGGATCCATGGGGATTTAATGGGCACAAGGAGGAAAATAGATGGTTTAAAAGGTGTCCATTGGGCAAAGTAAGGAGTAAAAGACCCCAAACCTAAGGGGTAAACCACCATTGGGTAAAGAAAATGGAAAAAATATCCTAACTTGAGGGATAAGTCACCCAAAAATAAGGAAGCAAGAAAAAGACAAGATCGATATAAGGGGAGGAGGCTCATTTGAACACACACAAGATTGTTTTTTGGAGTTCCCCTTTTTGGTTTTGGAGGCGATTACCTCGGTCCCTTGGAGGGTTTTTTAACCCCCATTTTTGTTGAGTTTTGTTGGGTTAGTCCTCAACCTAGCTCAGCCTTGTTCTCTCTTACATCAAGAACAAGTCCAACAGAGTTTTAGTTGCTACATAGGTGCATTGAGAGGACCAAATCCACGAACAAGGAGGCCTATTTGTTGTTTTTGTAGTCTATGGGACGTTGGTGGATGAATCTTAGTGGAGGATGCAGTGAGTGGAGGGAGAAACGAACTATTCCAGACTTGTCCCAGCTCTTGGATGAAGGGTCGAACCATTTTCTTGTGTCCTGGGGAGGGCCAAAGACCCCATCTTCCAGCACAATCAGTTGTAAAGGAGTTAAACCATGTCATTGTTGAACCAGGGAGTGATCTGGGAAATTCATCAACCAAGGTAGGGAAGGATAAGGGACTATTGTATCTAGCATGGCGGAAAGGTTACAAAGAAGGACCAAGTCACTGCTCCAAGTTTATTTGTATTTCTATTGTAGAGATTAGCTAAGCCCGAGATTAATCTAGTGAATTTCTATGCAAGTATTACTACTATAATAACATTAATTAGTTGATTATTGTAATCATGTGGTAACAAAAACCTTTAGAGGGATTTACTGTTGGTTTTAGATACCATTTACTATTGGTTTTGATATTGTTTACTATTGGTTTTTTGGGCACTAATTATTGTTGGTATTTCTATTCTACAGAACTGGATTAGGTATTGATTCTATTCATATGCTGGATGTTTATATATTCTCCCTATTTATGGTGGGAAAATAGTGCAGTATTGTGCAAACTAACTCATATGCAACTTGTGGAAATTACCAATCCCAACCTAGAAACCCTAGATTTATTATAGTGGTATTAGAGTTGGCGATCTTTCCAGCCTGAGGGGTATTCAGTGGAAGATAAATTTGCATCAGTAGAGTGAGGTCAAGGAAAACATACTGAAGTTTGAAATATGAAGACCAAGAAGGAGTTCATGGCTGAAATAAAGTGGGAACTAGCGATAGCCAAGTAAAAGCATTACTATCAAGAGTATTTGGCAATAGGTAAAGAGTTTTGTGCAACTATCTATTTTAGAGACTATTGCACCATCAATTATGGAAGCTTCCCCGAAGGCCTAGATGAGGATTCCTTCAATGGAAGAAGATGAAGATTGAATGAAGATATGTTAGAAGAGAAGAGGGATCCATTGGTGGCATAGGAACATTCCATGTGGAGGAGGATGCATCTAGCCATGATGAGGAGGACCAAGCAATGGTCTATGATGAGACCATTGACACTAGTATGATGACAAGGTGTATCACTAGTACTAATGATGAGGGTGAAACATATTTTCCCACCTATGTTGACTATGAGGATGATGACACACCAACACCTCATGCACCATCAATAGTTTCCTACGAGGTCCATGACACCAACACCTTTGACAAACAGGTTGATGGCATACATGTTGAGGATTCTTATGATGATAAGGGTATGCTAGCACCCAAATACTATGAGAATTCAACATCCCATCCCACTCATGACACCCATGATGATGAGGAGGGAATGATGGTGCCCATGTATGACAGAGGAAGGGTGCTTGAGAGATCGTCAGGGGACATGGATCCTTCTTCACAAGAGTCATGTGTGGAGGACAATATCACAGATGAGTCCTATCATAGCATGGTATCACCGAGTGCATGGAGTGACTATGATGAGGACATAACTCTTATAGATGATTAGGAGAGAGATCTTATAAATGATGATCCAAACCATTTGAATGGGGCTGGACAGATACCGTTAGCACTACATGACTTGGAAGATCGCTTTTTGGTGACCGAGGATTGAATCGCACAATTATTGACCAGGAAATATGGAGGTCATAGATTCCTTGAGGATATTATATGGAGAGTGAAGATAGAGGAGATACATAGTGGAGTGGCAGGTGGATTCACTAGTGCTCACTTGTGCATCGACAAAGAACCACTAGAGAAGTTGAGTTCAGATTACTAACAATTGTTTTTGGATAGGGACCTTTCTCTCAAGTTTGTTGAGGAGAAGGAAAGAGAGGTTGAGGAGATTTGTTATCAGCTGAGTTTGGTATGCTCTTCACCACTGGTGGCAGAAAATCCATCCAAATTGGTAGCCATGATATAGGAAGGTGTGACTGTCACGCATGATATAAGTGAGGAGCCTCTCATGACAAGTTCAGACGAGGATCATTATAAGTTCCCAATACTCAGAAGGAGTGATGACTCTAATATTTTGGATTTCTCTCTTAGCGATCATGATCCCTTTCTTCTAGAGAGAAAATTAGAGGCTTAGGATATAGTCGAACACATTCCTTGTTGACCATACTGCAAGGATGTTTAAGTTTCCATGGAGTGGGTGGAAAGGTACATGACAGGCATGGACACACTCTGGGATACAGATACAACCATCTTCAATAGAGTATTGGGTTCAATAGTGCGCACAAGACACCAGATGGTACTGGGGGACACAATGGTGTGAGACAGTCTGTAGGGGTCTTCATTGGCACATAGTAGTGGGGAATGGATATTTGGATCATTTCCACCATGGATACTTTAGAACAGAGGCCTCGAGCACACCCTGGATTTGAGTTTACCCTGGATTTGAGGTTCCCCTAGATTGAAGAGTGGATGGGTGAGCCTTGGGGAGAAACATACATGTCAATAATCAAGCTTCGATGAGGATGTCAACAGATGATGATCAAGGATCCAAATACTCACATTTCTATTCCCAAATATCATTAGGGGATCTTGGGCATGCCCTTAGGGTTGACCAACACAATAGTCACCCTCCAGTCTTGTAGGAAGTTGTCGAGGCATCTTTCGTTGTAGTTTGATGCCCTCAGCAGGACATCGGAGGATCACCTAAGTCAATCAGATGAGATAGGTATCTTGGTGGGGATGGAAGAGTTCATCCATTTGGACTTTGTTATTAGGATATAAGATGCATAGGGGGATTCTAAAACCCTATTTGGGTAGTGCACAAAATTTTTAGCAGTAGGCATTGGGAGTGGTGGAATTCAAATGTGATGGTGGGACCATGGCATTCATCTTGGTAATGAATTGGTTTAGATGATATTGACGACTGAAAGATATGAGGTATTTATTGGTCTGCAACATGATGGGGATGAGGTATGAGGATTTGTGGATTGTTTTATTTTTCCTCATGAGACCCATGATCAAGGATAGCCATGGATGGACTGGCGTTGATTTCACTACGATGTCTTGGCTGAGTATGGTCCATGATAAGGAGTTCTAGGAGAGGAGAGTAGAGTCTAAGAATAGTGGCTAGTGTTAGAATATAATGGATGTTCTCATTTTACCATTGAAAATATCGCTATTGTCACCAAACCATAGTCCGAATCCACCCTCCGAGCACCTTAAACTTGACAGAGAATCACTCTAGAAGAAAACCCTAGGCTAGATAGCCAAACAAAGGGTAGCGCACCTTTCCCCAAGGATAGGGCACCAACAAGAGATGATCAGATAGTCCAAACCCTAACCAAGAGATATTCCAAGCCAAATGTGATCTGCTAGCTGCAACAGCTGTAATGGAAGCTCTCCTCCAAACTTGCACACAAAAATGGGCACTGCAGTGCGCACAAGTGCTTCTCTACAATTTTGAGACTGCCTACGAGAATGAAAATCGGCCTCCTATATTTTTAGTAATTCTGGCTAACTGTCTGGGCCAAATTCTCATTCTGGGTATCTGTCTGTTCGGGATATATTATTTCTTCTGGCCAACTTCTTCTCTTGGAGGCTAATAACCTAATACAAGTTATCGTTTTGAGATGACATGTCTTCTAGGGTTATTATCCAACTCATTAGGGTTTCTTCTTGCTTCCCAAAGTATTCTATTCTCGCCAGGTTTACACATGGAGGTAAATACCTCCCGCAACTACCATAATATCAACACTCCCTCCTAGCTAGGGAGGTATTACAGGTAATGGTCTTGATCACAAACATACCATTCACCCGGTAGCATCAACATAGTCGTCTAGACTATCTCATGATTAGATCATGAGAACCATCATCACTATCAGTGTCATCAACTGCATCATCTCTCGGAACCATACTCTATCTGAGTAATCAGACATGATGCTCACTCCACAGAGTGACATAAGAGACATTCTTCTAATCTAGAAGAATAAATGTTCTAAACCATTTTCTGTCTAAGAAATCTCTATTCATTGATCATCCATCTAGTTGCTAATCATTTTCAACACTGTTGATAGTCTTCAAGGCAATTAGAAAAATATCATTCAATAGAACACAACTGTGTCTATCCATAGTAGTACACAACTAAAATCCAATGGTACACTACCACACCAAGTAGCACACAGGTACTTGATTAGGGACGTATAGTCACAAACAGTGGAACACATCCGCCACAGTAGTATACATCTTCTATTCTAGAGACATACAGTCTTCATAACAATCATTTGATATCAACCTGCATAGAAATAATGTTATGATATGAACTGAATTATCTGGGCCATTCTTCCACTCACATCTGTGAGATCTTGGAAGAGCATCTACCCTCAGAAGGTAAAACATCAATGATGATCTATATGGACTATTATTCTCAAGCAAGGAAGAATAATTGTCCTGATTTTTGAGCCTGGACCATTCCCCACCCTGGGCCATTCCCCACCCTGGGCCATTCTTCTGACACTAGACAAAGTGTAACTTGGAGAGAATGAGTCTACCCTAAGGAATGTATGTCCTTGATTGCTAAACCTAGACCATGCCCCACCCTGGGCCATTCCTCCAGCACTAAACAAAGTGCAACCTAGAGAGAATGAATCTGCCCTGAGGAATGACTGTCAAAACCATTTCCCATGTTAACCACAAGAGGAAATGTATGTCCTGCACCAACCTCCAAAACATACCACTCCCTATGTTAACCACAATGGGAAGTCCCTGTCCGGTAAGGTGGGCCAATATTCTTGAGTAAACCTCAAGAAGAGAGACTTCCCTAGACCACTCCCCATGTTAACCCCAATGGGAAGTCACTGTCTATGGTACATCAACAATCTGGACCATTTTCCAAACTGGAAAATGTATGTCCGTCATAAATCTCAATCCACTTTCTGAACTGGAAAGAATCTGCTCATCATATCCATCAATCAATAATACATCAGTGCTCATTCCCAACTTGGGAGTCATCTCTTCCTTTTTCAATAAGGAAGTCGTCTCCGCGAGCTCCATCTTGAGTACACAAACTCTTTCATCTTGAACAAAAGCTTTATCAAAATGTCTGCTTATCTGCTCATCTGTGGTGATATGTATTGGAGAACCAATTTCTCCTTTCTAGACTTCATCATGGATAATGTAATTCTTTATTTCAAATGTACTTCGGTCTGGAACACTGGTCTTCTCTAAAGGCTTCATGTAGCTTTGGTCAATAAAGTATATCATTGTTGGAAAACTGGAACATATCCATGTGGCACTTCTTCTGTCATCATGAGATCTGATCTTCTAAGTAATCATCTTGATACAATATCTCTGTTATAGAAAATCTTCACCACTCTTCTACTATGCATTAGAGGTTCTCCACCAAGTTGTCTTCTTCCATCTGCATACAAGGGTGTCTTTCTGGTATACCTCAAATCCTTGAGGTTTCTCTTCATATGCTCTTTGTTCAATTTCTCTGGAGAACATTATTTGCATTCATCTGATGTAGAACTCCAACCCATGGATATTGCAGATGATATAAAGACTCATGTAGAGGTATGTATGGTTTACTGGAACAAGTAATTGTCATAGTCTTCTCCCTCATTCTGGGAGAACCTCTAGTTCTGTATCTTGCAATGCTTGCATATATACATTGTTCTTCATTACAAATTTTAGTTCCTCTCCTTGATTTATTTTAGTGAGTTCATATCAGGCTGGTAATCTCGTGATTCTTAATGACTGGTTGTTCTGGATTTTCTTTATTTCTTGGAATCTTCATGTTCCTCTTCATGTTTCTCTTTAGCTCTTGGGTCCATGGAGTTTCTTATAGATTCCATGCCCTAAAGATTCCACTTCTTCCTTTCAAATGTGGATGGACAACTAGAGATACTTTAAGGCTTCTCTTTGAAGAAGACTTCTTCTGAGGTTGAACTGAACACATACTGTCTTTCATGGCTACTACCATGGATATATATTTCATCATCTTCAATGGATCAGAGGATTATCTCCCTCCTAATCCTTGCTTCATGTATAAGTTCATATAATCGACTCCCTCTGTCTAATAGAGTCCACGCTTCCGTCTGCATCCTTATTGTCTTATGCAATATATAATTGGCTCCCTCCATCTAACAAAGTCCACACTTCCATCTTATTGTTATTCTGTAAAATGCCATAAGTCTTTATCCAATTTTATCTTGATTGTTGACATCTGTCCATCTTTGCTTCTTCTAAGTCTCTTCATGATTGATTCTTATTTCCTCTTATCTTGTAATAGATTCCACATGATTTGTTTGATGTATTTCATCCTTTCATGTGTATTATCTGACTTGTATAATGATATCAATCCCTATCTTGTTGTTCTTGAATGAGTATAGTTCTTATTGGAACATATTATCTTCTAAGAGATAGATATACAAGATATGTACAAAGACTATGCAAACAAGATATGTAGAAGAAATAAGAAGAGAATTGTTACCTTTAGAAGAAGAAGTCCCTTTCATCCTTCTTAGTCTTCTTTGTAGGTTCCTTTTCTTCGGCAATTGATGCTCCATGTTTCTCCTTCCTTTTCTTTAGCTTGGGACAATGAATCTTGTAGTGACCATACTTTCGATAGTTGAAGCATTGTATTTCTGAAATATTTTTCTCTTGATTTATCTTCCTCTTTGAACCAAACTTCCTTTTGTTCTTGAAATTATTGAATCTTGTTGTGAAGGCTTGATGATCGTACTTCTTTTGGGGTTTCTCTTTTGCACTGATCCTAGATTCTTCTTGAGCACAACAAGCCCAAAGTTCTTACAATGTAGGATACTCCTTCCTTGTGTTCATGCTTGTGGAAAATGCATCCCACGTCTTGGGAAGACCATTGAGTAATATGTTTACCAATTCCTTCTCTGAAATGATTTCTTTAACTAAGATATTTTCACAAAGTATGATGTTATGATGTCATCATCATTCATCTGCATGTCACAGATCTCATTCTTCAAACTCATTATTTTTCCAATGTTTCTGAATGAGAAGAGGTTTGTTAGGGCATCATACATCTTCTTTGATGAGTCAATATGGGAGATGCAGGGTATCAAGTGGTATTTTATAGATTCCACTATGATACTCATAGCATTGATTTCACCATCTTTGAACTTCTCCATAACTACAATGTTCTACGGTTCCTTCTCTTTTCCTTCTTCAAACTCTGGTTTCACGATCTTTCCTTTCACAATATCCAACACTTTATTCTTGGCAAGGATGAGGTCAATCCTTATCTTCCATGATCTGAAGTTAGAAGCTCAATCTAACTTGTTTTCTGATTTCATGGAGTAAGTCATGGATTCTTTGACTTGGTCAACCCTAGATCTGACCAAAAACTCAAACTTGACGTCTTGGATTGCTGAGAGTAACAGGAGATGCACTAGGCTAGGGTGCACTGATATATCTAAAAATTAGGTCAATCAATTCACTTAAGGTGCCTGAACGAGAGGATTAGGGTTTCTGCAAATGCACTTGCTAGTAACCCTAGTGACAATTCTATGGTGACTGCTCCTGCTAGAAACCCTAGAAACAGTTCTTCAATGAGTTTAATATCCTTACGACTATGTTTCCTTCTAGTGGTTATACTGAATGAAGGAGGTGTGGGCCCATAACTTGTTAGAATATAATGGATGTGCTCATTTTACCATTGACAAGATCTCCATTGTCACCCAACCATAGGCTGAAGCCACCCTCTGAGCACCTTAACCTTGACAGAGAATCACTCTGAAAGCAAACCCTAGGCTAGATAGCCAAACAAAGGGTAGTGCACCTTTCCCCAAGGATAACACACCAACAAGAGATGATCAGATAGTCCAAACCCTAACCAAGAGATGGTCCAAGCCAAACGTGATCTGCTAGCTACAACAGCTGCAATGGGAGCTCTCCTCCAAACTTGCACACAAAACTAGGCACTGTAGTGCGCACAAGTGTTGCTCTGCAATTCTGAGACTGGCTACCAGAATGAAGACTGGCCTCCTGTATTTATAGTAATTCTGGCTAACTGCCTGGTCCGACTTCTCATTTTGGGTATCTTTCTATTCAGTATATATTATTTCTTTTGGTCGACTTCTTCTCTTGGAGGCTAATAACCTAATACAAGTTATCTTTTTGAGTCGGCATGTCTTCTAGGGTGATTAGCCAATTCATTAGGGTTTATTCTTTCTTCCCAGAGTATTCTATTCTTGTTAGGTTTACACGTCGAGGTAAATACCTCCTGTAGCTACCATAATATCAATAGGTAGATGATGGTGATTGTAGGGATGCATCATCAACACAATGGTTCCTCTCAACAGTTTGCATGGGACCATGGGATTACAGTTGTTGACAGGTCAACAACCAACACTGATAGAATTGCTAGTTTTTGTTCCCCAGAGTTTACTCTTAGAGTACATCGGATTAGTAGCTTGGAGGAGAAATCTTATGAGGATTTTACCGAGCCTTGACATTTTATGATTACTTCACTTGTCAGGTATAGTATGGCAAGTTCTTCTATTTGCACAGGGTAGATTGGTTCTACAAGTAGAGGGTGCTTGACATCACACCAGGTAGTTTGGGACCCTGTTGAATTCACCACTTATGAGTAGGTCCAAGAGAGTTTCACATGGGATAAATTCATGGATGTTGATTCCAGACATATGGGGAGAGTACAACTTGGAAACATAACAGGTCAAGGTACACTCTTTAGGTCAGAATGGTACAATCCTTTCCCATTCTAGAACTAGGATTGGGGAGCATGTGGATAGATTGAGTTACATATTCACTTAGGGTGCAAAGCATATTGATTGAATAACTAGCATAGACCATGAACTTTCTAGTGATCTCATGGGCAACATGGATGACAAAGCTACCTCCTTGGTAGAGGCTGGTCAGGTCAGCAAGAACATGATTGACTCCCCATATTAGTGACTACCTTCAGACAGTTGGTCAGGTCATGGTAGTAGACCGACAAACTGAGGGGTATTTGCATGATTACATGAGGTCATGGATTGAGTGGTTAAATTTGGGTGAGAATTGCAGCGATACCACTCATGAAGACTTACATACCACCCAATATCGACATAGCATGTGTGTAGACATGCACAGGGTGGGCTAGATATTTGAGATCGGAGATGTGGTGTACTTGACGGTGCAGTCATTTAGACCATCTCTATGGAGGAGAGGTGGTGCTAAGAGGATGAGGCCACACCTCTTTGGTCCCTTGAGGGTGATTCAAAGAGCTGAAGAGGTAGATTACACGATAGATTTGACCGTGGGTAGTTAGGGTTGCAGTATTTACCATGTATCATGCCTTAAGAGGGTGTGGGGATCACAAGTCACTACTCCCATTGAGTTACCGTCAATAGATGAGATAGGATGGATGTTGTTGACTCCTAAGGATATTATGGATGTCTAGGAGAGGGGAATGAGGAGAAGAGTGACCAGGGAGTATCGTCAAGTGGAGAGATTGGCCAATAGAAGATGCCACGTGGGAGAGCTAGCATATTTTGCGGAATCCTGGTTTGCGATTTCTTGAGGACATGTAATCTAGATAATGGAATAATTTCATGTCCTCTCCCCTTCGACCCCATCGGAGGAGGGAAATAGTGGCTTAGGGGGCTCCTCATAGGTCATAGTCCCCAACTAAAGGGGATTTGTGGGGCTTTAATGGGCACAAGGAGGGAAACGACTGGTTTAAAAGGTGTCCATTGGGGAAAGTTGGGAGTAAAATACTCCCAACATAAGGGGTAAACCACTATTAGGTAAATAAAAGGGGAAAGGTCCATAAATTGAGGGATAAGTCACCCAAAAATAAGGAAGAAAGAAAAAGGAGAGATCTATATAAAGGGAAGAGGATCATTGGAACAGACACAAGAATTATTTTTGGAGTTCTCCTTTCTATTTTTGGAGGCAGTTTCCTCATTCACCCAAAAATAAGGAAGCAAGAAAAAGACAAGATCGATATAAGGGGAGGAGGCTCATTTGAGCACACACAAGATTGTTTTTTGGAGTTTCCCTTTTTGGTTTTGGAGGCGGTTACCTCGGTCCCTTGGAGGGTTTTTTAACCCCCATTTTTGTTGAGTTTTGGTGGGCTAGTCCTCAACCTAGCTCAGCCTTGTTCTCTCTTACATCAAGAACACGTCCAACAGAGGTTTAGCTGCTACATAGGTGCATTGAGAGGACCAAATCCGCGAACAAGGAGGCCTATTTATTGCTTTTGTAGTCTATGGGACGTTGGTGGATGAATCTTAGTGGAGGATGTAGGGAGTGGAGGGAGAAACGAACTATTCCAGACTTGTCCCAGCTCTTGGATGAAGGGTTGAACCATTTTCTTGTGTCCTGGGGAGGGCCAAAGACCCCATCTCCTAGCACAATCAGTTGTAAAGGAGTTAAACCATGTCATTGTTGAACCAGGGAGTGATCTGGGAAATTCATCAACCAAGGTAGGGAAGGATAAGGGACTATTGTAGCTAGCATGGTGGAAAGGTCACAAAGAAGGACCAAGTCACTGCTCCAAGTTTATTTGTATTTCTATTGTAGAGATTAGCTAAGCCCGAGATTAATCTAGTGAATTTATATGCAAGTATTACTACTATAATAACATGAAGTCGTTGATTATTGTAATCATGTGGTAACAACAACCTTTAGAGGGATTTACTGTTGGTTTTAGATACCATTTACTATTGGTTTTGATATTGTTTACTATTGGTTTTTTGGGCACTAATTACTGTTGGTATTTCTATTCTACAGAACTAGATTAGGTATTGATTCTATTCATATGCTGGATGTTTATATATTCTCCCTATTTATGGTGGGAAAATAGTGTAGTATTATTCAAACTAACTCATTTGCAACCTATGGAAATTACCAATCCCAACCTAGAAACCCTAGATTTATTATAGTGGTATTAGAGTTGGCGATCTTTCTAGCCTGAGGGATATTCAGTGCAAGATAAATTTGCATCAGTAGAGTGAGGTCAAGGAAAACATACTGAAGTTTGAAATATGAATACCAAGAAGGAGCTCATGGCTGAAATAAAGTGGGAACTAGCGATAGCCAAGTAAAAGCATTACTATCAAGAGTATTTGGAAATAGGTAAAGAGTTGTGTGCAACTATCTATTTTAGAGACTATTGCACCATCAATTATGGAAGCTGCCCCGAAGGCCTAGATGAGGATTCCTTCAATGGAACAAGATGAATATTGAATGAAGATATGTTAGAAGAGAAGAGGGATCCATTGGTGGCATAGGAACATTCCATGTGGAGGAGCATGCATCTAGCCATGATGAGGAGGACCAAGCAATGGTCTATGATGAGACCATTGACAGTAGTATGATGACGAGGTCTATCACTAGTACTAATGATGAGGGTGAAACATCTTTTTACACATATGTTGACTATGAGGATGATGACACACCAACACCTCATGCACCATCAATAGTGTCCTACGAGGTCCATGACGCCAACACCTTTGACAAACAGGTTGATGGCATACACGTTGAGGATTATTATGATGATAAGGGTATGCTAGCACCCAAATACTATGAGAATTCAACATCCCATCCCACTCATGAAACCCCTAATGATGAGGAGGGAATGATGGTGCCCATGTATGATAGAGGAAGGGTGTTTGAGAGATCGTTAGGGGACATGGATCCTTCTTCACAAGAGTCATGTGTGGAGGACAATATCACACATGAGTCCTATCATAGCATGGTATCACCGAGTGCATGGCGTGACTATGATGAGGACATAGATCGTATAGATGATTAGGATAGAGATCTTATAGATGATGATCCAAACCATTTGAATGGGGCTGGATAGATACCGTTAGCACTACATGACTTGGAAGATCTCTTTTTGGTGACCGAGGATTGAATCGCACAATTATTGACCAGGAAAGATGGAGGTCATAGATTCCTTGAGGATATTATATGGAGAGTGCAGATAGACGAGATACATGGTGGAGTGGAAGATGGATTCACTAGTGCTCACTTGTGCATCGACAAAGAACCACTAGAGCAGTTGAGTTCAGATTACTGATAATTGTTTTTGGATAGGGACCTTGCTCTCAAGTTTGTTGAGGAGAAGGAAAGAGAGGTTGAGGAGATTTGTTATCAGCTGAGCTTGGTACGCTCTTCACCACTGGTGGCAGAAAATCAATCCAAATTGGTATCCATGATATAGGAAGGTGTGACCGTCACGCATGATATAAGTGAGGAGCCTCTCATGACAAGTTCAGATGAGGATCATTATAAGTTCCCAGTACTCAGAAGGAGTGATGACTCTAATATTTTGGATTTCTCTCTTAGGGATCATGATCCCTTTCTTATAGACAGAAAATTAAAGGGCTTATGATATAGTCGAGCACCTTCCTTGTTGATCATACCGCAAGGATGTTTAAGTTTCCATGGAGTGGGTGGAAAGGTACATGACAGGCATGGACACACTCTGGGATACAGATACAACCATCTTCAATAGAGTATTGGGTTCAATAGTGTGAACAAGACACTAGATGGTACAGGTGGACACAATGGTGCGAGACGGTATGTAGGGGTCTTCATTGGCACATAGTAGTGGGGAATGGATATTTGGATCATTTCCACCATGGATACTTTAGAACAGAGGCCTCGAGCACACCCTGGATTTGAGTTTACCCTGGATTTGAGGTTACCCTAGATTGAAGAGTGGATGGGTGAGCCTCGGGTAGAAACATACATGTCAATAATCAAGCTTCGATGAGGATGTCAATAGATGATGATCAAGGAGCCAAATACTCACATTTTTGTTCCCAAATATCATTAGGGGATCTTGGGCATGCCCTTTGGGTTGACCAACACAATAGTCACCCTCCAGTCTTGTAGGAAGTTGTCGAGGCATCTTTCGTTGTAGTTTTATGCCCTCAGCAGGACATGGGAGGATCACCTAAGTCAATTAGATGAGATAGGTATCTTGGTGGTGTTTGAAGAGTTCATCCATTTGGACTTTGTTATCAAGATATAAGATGCATAGGGGGATTCTAAAACCCTATTTGGGTAGTGCACAAAATTTTTAGCAGTAGGCATTGGGAGTGGTGGAATTCCAATGTGATGGTGGGACCATGGCATTCATCCTGGTAATGGATTGGTTTAGATGATATTGACGACTGAAAGATATGAGGTAGTTATTGGTCTGCATCATGATGGGGATGAGGTAAGAGGATTTGTGGATTGTTTTATTTTTCCTCATGAGACCCATGATAAAGGATAACCATGGATGGACTGGCGTTGATTTCACTAAGATGTCTTGGCTGAGTATGTTCCATGATAAGGAGTTCCAGGAGAGGAGAGTAGAGTCTAAGAATAGTGGCTAGTGTTAGAATATAATGGATGTTCTCGTTTTACCATTGAAAATATCGCTATTGTCACCCAACCATAGGCCGAAGCCACCCTCCAAGCACCTTAAACTTGACAGAGAATCACTCCAAAAGAAAACCCTAGGCTAGGTAGCCAAACAAAGGGTAGCGCACCTTTCCCCAAGGATAGGGCACCAACAAGAGATGATCAGATAGTCCAAACCCTAACCAAGAGATATTCCAAGCCAAATGTGATCTGCTAGATGTAGTAGCTGTAATGACAGTTCTCCTCCAAACTTGCACACAAAAATGGGCACTGCAGTGCGCACAAGTGCTTCTCTGCAATTTTGAGACTGCCTGCGAGAATGAAGATTGGCCTCCTATATTTTTAGTAATTCTGGCTAACTGTCTGGGCCAAATTCTCATTCTGGGTATCTGTTTGTTCAGGATATATTATTTCTTCTGGCCGACTTCTTCTCTTGGAGGCTAATAACCTAATACAAGTTATCGTTTTGAGTCGACATGTCTTCTAGGGTTATTATCCAACTCATTAGGGTTTCTTCTTGCTTCCCAAAGTATTCTATTCTCGACAGGTTTACACGTGGAGGTAAATACCTCCCGTAGCTACCATAATATCAACACTCCCTCCTAGCTAGGGAGGTATTACAGGTAATGGTATTGATCACAAACATACCATTCACCCGGTAGCGTCAACATAGTCATCTATACTATCTCATGATTAGATCATGAGCACCATCATCACTATCAGTGTCATCAACTGCATCATCTCTCGGAACCATACTCTATCTGAGTAATCAGACATGATGCTCACTCCACAAAGTGACACAAGAGACATTCTTCTAATCTAGAAGAATAAATGTTCTAAACCATTTTCTGTGTAGGAAATCTCTATTCATTGATCATCCATGTAGTTGATAATCATTTTCAACATTGTTGATAGTCTTCAAGGAAATTAGAACAATATCATTCAATAGAACACAACTGTGTCTATCCATAGTAGTACACAACTAAAATCCAATGGTACACTACCACACCAAGTAGCACATAGGTACTTGATTAGTGACGTATAGTCACAAACAGTGGAACACATCCACCACAGTAGTATACATCTTCTGTTCTAGAGACATACAGTCTTCATAACAATCATCTGATATCAACCTGCACAGAAATAATGTTATGATATGAACTGAATTATCTGGGCCATTCTTCCACTCACATCTGTGAGATCTTGGAAGAGCATCTACCCTCAGAAGGTAAAACATCAATGATGATCTATATGGACTATTATTCTAAAGCAAGGAAGAATAACTGTCCTAATTTTTGAGCCTGGACCATTCCCCACCCTGGTCCATTCCCCACCCTGGGCCATTCTTCTGACACTAGACAAAGTGTAACCTGGAGAGAATGAGTTTACCCTAAGGAATGTATGTCCTTGATTGCTAAACGTAGACCATGCCCCACCCTGGGCCATTCCTCTAGCGCTAAAGAAAGTGCAACCTTGAGAGAATGAATCTGCCCTAAGGAATGACTGTCAAAACCATTTCCCATGTTAACCACAAGAGGAAATGTATGTCCTGCACCAACCTCCAAAACATACCACTCCCTATGTTAACCACAATGGGAAGTCACTGTCTGGTAAGGTGGGCCAATCTTCTTGAGTAAACCTAAAGAAGAGATACTACCCTAGACCACTCCCCATGTTAACCACAATGGGAAGTCACTGTCTATGGTACATCAGCAATCTAGACCATTTTCCAAACTGGAAAATGTATGTCCGTCATAAACCTCAATCCACTTTCTGAACTGGAAATAATCTGCTCATCATATCCATCAATCAATAATACATCAGTGCTCATTCCCAACCTGGGAGTCATCTCTTCCTTTTTCAATAAGGAAGTCGTCTCCACGAGCTCCATCTTGAGTACACAAACTCTTTCATCTTGAACAAAAGCTTTATCAAAATGTCTACTTATCTGCTCATCTGTGGAGACATGTATTGGAGAACCAATTTCTCCTTTCTAGACTTCATCACAGATAATGTAATGCTTTATTTCAAATGTACTTTGGTCTGGAACACTGGTCTTCTCTGAAGGCTTCATGTAGCTCTGATCAATAAAATATATCATTGTTGGAAAACTGGAACATATCCATGTGGCACTTCTTCTGTCATCATGAGATCTGATCTTCTAAGTAATCATATTCATACAATATCTCTGTTATAGAAAATCTTCACCACTCTTCTACTATGAATTGGAGGTTCTCCACGAAGTTGTCTTCTTCCATCTGCATACAAGGGTCTCTTTCTGGTATACCTCAAATCCTTGAGGTTTCTCTTCATATGCTCTTTGCTCAATTTCTCCGGAGAACATTATTTGCATTCATATGATGTAGAACTCCAAACCATGGATATTGCAGATGATATAAAGACTCATGTAGAGGTATGTATGGTTTACTGGAACAAGTAATTGTCATAGTCTTCTCCATCATTCTGGGAGAACCTCTAGTTCTAGATCTTGCAATGCTTACATATATACATTGTTCTTCATTACAAATTTTAGTTCCTCTACTTGATTTCTTTTAGTGAGTTCATATCAGGATGGTAATCTCGTGATTCTTAATGACTAGTTGTTCTGGCTTTTCTTTATTTCTTGGAATCTTCATGTTCTTCTTCATGTTTCTCTTTATCTCTTGGGTCCATGGAGTTGCTTATAGATTCCATGCCCTAAAGATTCCACTTCTTCCTTTCGGATGTGGATGGACAACTAGAGATACTTTAAGGCTTCTCTTTGAAGAAGACTTCTTCTGAGGTTGAACTGAACACATACTGTCTTTCATGGCTACTACCATGGATATATATTTCATCATCTTCAATGGATCAGAGGATTATCTCCCTCCTAATCCTTGCTTCATGTATAAGTGCATATAATCGACTCCCTCTGTCTAATAGAGTCCACGCTTTCGTCTACATCCTTATTGTCTTCTGCAATATATAATTGGCTCCCTCCATCTAATAGAGTCCATGCTTCCATCTTATTGTTATTCTGTAAAATGCCATAAGTCTTTCTCCAATTTTCTCTTGATTGCTGAATTCTTTCCATCTTTGTTTCTTCTAAGTCTCTTCATGATTGATTCTGATTTCCTCTTATCTTGTAATAGCTTCCACATGATTTGTTTGATGTATTTCATCCTTTCATGTGTATTATCTGACTTGTATAATGATAACAATCCCTATCTTGTTGTTCTTCCATGAGTATAGTTCTTCTTGGAACATATTATCTTCTAAGAGATAGATATACAAGATATGTACAAAGACTATGCAAACAAGATATGTACAAGAAATAAGAAGAGAATTGTTACCTTTAGAAGAAGAAGTCCCTTTCATCCTACTTAGTCTTCTTTGTAGGTTCCTTTTCTTCGGCAACTGATGCTCCGTGTTTCTCTTTCCTTTTCTTTAGCTTGGGACAATGAATCTTGTAGTGACCATACTTTCGATAGTTGAAGCATTGTATTTATGAAATATTTTTCTCTTGATTTATCTTCCTCTTTGAACCAAACTTCCTTTTGTTCTAGAAATTCTTGAATCTTGCTGTGAAGGCTTGATCATTGTACTTCTTTTGGGGTTTCTCTTTTGAACTGATCCTAGATTCTTCTTGAGCACAACAAGCCCAAAGTTCTTACAATGTAGGATACTCCTTCCTTGTGTTCATGCTTGTGGAAATTTCATCCCACGTCTTGGGAAGACCATTGAGTACTATGTTTACCAATTCCTTCTCTGAAATGATTTCTTTAACTGAGATATTTTCACAAAGTATGATGTTATGGTGTCATCATCATTCATCTTCATGTCACAGAGCTCATTCTTCAAACTCATTATTTGTCCAATGTTTCTGAATGAGAAGAGGTTTGTTAGGGCATCATACATCTTCTTTGATGAGTCAATATGGGAGATGTAGGGTATCAAGTGGTATTTTATAGATTCCACTATGATACTCATAGCATTGATGTCACCGTCTTTGAGCTTCTCCATAACTACAATGTTATGCGGTTCCTTCTCTTTTCCTTCTTCAAACTCTGGTTTCACGATCTTTCCTTTCACAATATCCAACACTTTATTCTTGGAAAGGATGAGGTCAATCCTTGTCTTCCATGATCTGAAGTTAGAATCTCAAACTTGTTTTCTAATTTCATGGAGTAAGTCATGGATTCTTTGACTTGGTCAACCCTAGATTTGACCAAAAACTCAAACTTGACGTCTTGGATTGCTGAGAGTACCAGGAGATGCGCTAGGCTAGGGTGCACTGATATATCTAAAAATTAGGTCCTGAACGAGAGGATTAGGGTTTCTGCAACTGCACCTGCTAGTAACCCTAGCGACAATGCTATGGTGACTGCTCCTACTAGAAACCCTAGAAACAGTTCTTCAATGAGTTTAATATCCTTACGACTATGTTTCCTTCTAGTGGTTATACTGAATGAAGGAGGTGTGGGCCCATAACCTATTAGAATATAATGGATGTGGTCATTTTACCATTGACAAGATATCTATTTTCACCCAACCATAGGTTGAAGCCACCCTCGGAGCACCTTAACCTTGATAGAGAATCACTCTGAAAGAAAACCCTAGGCTAGATAGCCAAACAAAGGGTAGTGCACCTTTCCCCAAGGATAACGCACCAACAAGAGATGATCAGATAGTCCAAACCCTAACCAAGAGATGGTCCAAGCCAAACATGATCTGCTAGCTGCAATAGCTGCAATGGGATCTCTCCTCCAAACTTGCGCACAAAACTGGGCATTGTAGTGCGCACAAGTGCTGCTCTGCAATTCTGAGACTGGCTACGAGAATGAAGACTGGCCTCCTGTATTTATAGTAATTCTGGCTAACTGCCTGGTCCGACTTCTCATTTTGGGTATCTGTCTATTCAGTATATATTATTTCTTTTGGTCGACTTCTTCTCTTGGAGGCTAATAACCTAATACAAGTTATCTTTTTGAGTCGGCATGTCTTCTAGGGTTATTAGCCAATTCATTAGGGTTTATTCTTTCTTCCCAGAGTATTCTATTCTTGTTAGGTTTACACGTCGAGGTAAATACCTCCTGTAGCTACCATAATATCAATAGGTAGACGATGGTGATTGTAGGGATGCATCATCAACACAATGGTTCCTCTCAACAGTTTGCATGGGACCGTGGGATTACAGTTGTTGACAGGTCAACAACCAACACTGATAGAATTGCTAGTTTTTGTTCTCCAGATTATACTCTTAGAGTACATCGGATTAGTAGCTTGGAGGAGAAATCTTATGAGGATTTGACCGAGCCTTGACATTTTATGATTACTTCACTTGTCAAGTATAGTTTGGCAAGTTCTTCTATTTGCACAGGGTAGATTGGTTCTACAAGTAGAGGGTGCTCGACATCACACCAGGTAGTTTGGGACCCTGTTGAATTCACCACTTATGAGTAGGTCCAAGAGAGTTTCACATGGGATAAATTCATGGATGTTGAGTCCAGACATATGGGGAGGGTACAACTTGGAAACAGAATAGGTCGAGGTACACTCTTTAGGTCGGAATGGTACAATCCTTTCCCATTCTAGAACTAGGATGGGGGAGCATGTGGATAAATTGCGTTACAGATTCACTTAGGGTGCAAAGCATATTGATTGAATAACTAGAATAGACCATGAAATTTCTAGTGATCTCATGGGCAACATGGATGACAGAGCTACCTCCTTGGTAGAGGCTGGTCAGCTCAACAAGAACATGATTGACTCCCCATATTAGTGACTACCTTTAGACAGTTGGTCAGGTGATGGTAGTAGATCGACAAACTGAGGGGTATTTTCATGATTACATGAGGTCATGGATTGAGTGGTTAAATTTGGGTGAGAATTACAGTGATACCACTCATGAAGACTTACATGCCACTCAATATCGACATAGCATGTGTGTAGACAGGCACAGGGTGGGGCAGATATTTGAGATCGGAGATGTGGTGTACTTGACGGTGTAGTCATTTAGACCATCTCTATGGAGGAGAGGTGGTGCTAAGAGGATGAGGCCACACCTCTTTGGTCCCTTCAGGGTGATTCAAAGAGCTGAAGAGGTATATTACACGATAGAGTTGACCGTGGGTAGTTAGGGTTGCACTATTTACCGTGTATCATGCCTTAAGAGGGTGTGGGGACCACAAGTCACTACTCCCATTGAGTTACCGCCAATAGATGAGATAGGGCGGATGTTGTTGACTCCTAAGGATATTATGGATGTCTAGGAGAGGGTAATGAGGAGAAGAGTGGCCAGGGAGTATCATGTCAAGTGGAGAGATTGGCCAATAGAATATGCCACGTGGGAGAGCGAGCATATTTTGCGGAATCCTGGTTTGTGGTTTCTTGAGGACATGTAATCTAGAGAAGGGAAGAATTTCATGTCCTCTCCCCTTCGACCCCATCGGAGGAGGGAAATAGTGGCTTAGGGGGCTCCTCGTAGGTCATAGTCCCCAACTAAAGGGGATTCGTGGGGTTTTAATGGGCACAAGGAGGGAAACGACTGGTTTAAAAGGTGTCCATTGGGGAAAGTTAGGAGTAAAATACTCCCAACATAAGGGGTAAACCACCATTAGGTAAATAAAAGGGAAAAGGTCCATAAATTGAGGGATAAGTCACCCAAAAACAAGGAATAAAGAAAAAGGAGAGATCTATATAAAGGGAAGAGGATCATTGGAACACACACAAGAATTATTTTTGGAGGCAGTTTCCTCATTCCCCTGGAGGGTTGTTTAAACCCCAGTTCTGTTGAGTTTTTGTAGGATAGTCCTCACCCTAGCTCAACCCTGTTCTCTCTTACATCGTGAACACATCCAATGGAGGTTTATCTATTGTAGAGGTGTGTTGAGAGGACCATATACACTAACAAGGAGGCTTATTTTTTGTTGTAGTCTGTGCGAGGCTGGTGGATGAATCTTAGTGGAGGTTGTAGCTAGTGGAGGGAGAAACAAAATATTCTAGACTTGTCCCAACTCTTAGAGGAAGGGTCAAACCTTTTTCCTGTGTCTTGGGGAGGGTTGAAGGCCCCATATTCTAGCACATGCAGTTTTAAAGGAGCCAAAAAATGTCCTTGCTGAACTAGAGAGTGATCTGGGAAGTTCATCAAACAAGGTAGGGCAGACTGAGGGCATTTTGTAGCTGATAGGAGTGGCGGCAAGGCCACAAAGAAGGACCAAATCACTGCTCCAAATTTATTTGTATTTCTGTTGTAGATATTAATTAATCCCAAGATTAATATAGTGAATTTATGTGCAAGTACTACTTTTATAATATCATCAATCGACTATTTATTGTATTCATGTGGTAACAACAACCTTTAGAGGGATTTACTATTGGTTTTGGACACCCTTTACTCCTGGTTTTTATATTGTTTACTGCTGGTTTTTTGGGCACTATTTACTGCTAGTTTTTTGGGCACTATTTACTGCTGGTATTTCTATGCTACAAAACTAGATTAGGTATTGGTTCTATTCATGTATTGGTTGTTTATAAATGCCCCATGTTTATGGTGGAAACATTGTGTAGTACTATGCAAATTAACTCATTTGCAAGTTTTCCAAATTACCAATCCCATCCTAGAAACACTAGTGTTATTACAGAGTACCTCACACAACGATCAAGATTTTATCATGAATAGTCACCAATATTAGCCATAACCCTAATAAAGCTAAGTCTACTTATTTTACCTATGTGTTTATTTGAATATGCATGTATAATTTTATTTGTGTCCATGAAATATGATACGTAGCATTAGAAAATACACACTTTGATGGAAAATACAATAAATTCAACTTGTCCTCTTCCAAAGTAGATTTTAGATCACTAAATTTAATTAGCAACACATATTCCATGGCTCATGCTATAGTAAATCAACCATGGAAATCACAAACAAATGAGAAGAATTCTCTTCTAGGCAATGGATCCTACCACAAGGCTATAAAATATAACACGTTCAACAATTAGAAATTCACTGGAAGAAATAAAATGGAACTTTGTTCTTTTATACTCGAAGAACTGGATTGTAGTTTGACTTTGTAGTAGTTGGAATGATTCACATCACCATGTTCTTATGTTTCATGTAGGCACCAATTTTCAGTAGATTTCTAAGACTCAGATCTTAACAAATATTCCACTATAGGATTTGTCTTCACTCTCAATTATCATTGATATTTTGACATCAAAAATCACCACTCCAGCCAACTCCTGGAGCTCATAGACTGCCAATTTTTTCCACCTGCACTGGATCTGAAACAAGATCATGACAACCCCAAATGGTCCTTACAGGCAACTTCTAGACACATATTCCAACATTCCCAAATAGCCCCTACAAGCAACTTTCAGACACAAAACATTCCACCAGATCTATTGCATCCTTCTCTTGTCAGTTTACCCAGGCTGAACATGCAATCAATGAATTATAATGATTGGCACCAAATTACCATCATCATATAACTTTCATGAATAGGAGAAAATAGGACGACTAGACACCTATTCTCATGGGCTATGTGGAAGAAATAACAAACAATTTTCTTATCTTACCATGGCATCAGATCCATGAACTTGAAGAACACATATCTCTCTTTCAAACTTTAAGTCTAGACTCTCAATGTAAATATCATCTTCAAATTCAATTGCACAACCTTCTCTATATGCACACAATAAGGGTTTTCCAATCTACCTTCCTGGCCAAATTCTTCACGTCTTGCATAATGTGGAAAACCCATCTAGATTTTTTCTTCCATGTCCTCATATGTCCTCTCTCCTTCACAGTTGCGTGGACACCATGCAATAATTGCAATTTGAAATGTTGATCTTCTAAACATATACACAGAGACAGATGGTGCAACACACACAATACCTTGATCTATGTTGTATATTAATATGAATGTATAGTTACATATTATAGTTACAAATACGTAATGAAGGCTAGTATAATGTTAAGCCCTAATTTTGGCTCATTACCCCTTAATTGGAGAATATTATATTAGTAATGTTATTTTATTTATGTCGGCTTTAGGCCATTAGTTGTAATTATACCTCCTAGTCTCCTATATATACCAAGGAGACATTTTCATTTTGAATCATCTTATACTTGAACATTTAAGTGGGGTAAAACGAGGTTTCCCCCTCGAAGAGGCTTATTATCTGAAATTATCTCTTTTTCAAGGCGTTGAGTACTTTTTCTAAGGTTTTTCTATGCTATATTGATATTTGGTTCTTAACATATGGTATCAGAGCTCAAGGTCTTGGGGTTTCACTGCTACATCTGAGACACCTTGGAATTTTCTCTATAACTTGTTTTATACAACGTTTCAGAAGGAACAATTTGGAGGATATTTAGTAGACGGATCAAGGTACGTTGGGTTCAAAATTTATCTCATGATGCCTTATACTTTTGGAGATACAACTTGAACAAGATAGGGTTCTGGAATCATCCTGAAATGAGTCATTGCAGAATTTTCGCTATAAAAACTTTTTTGTAATGTTTCAGACCCTAAAATCTGGAGGCTATTTACAAAAATTAGTAAGGTATCTATGGTAAAAATTTCATCTTCTGGTTCATCTTAAATTTGTATATAAACCTTGTGTAAGATAGGGTATCTGACTAGTCCTATTGACTAGTCTCAAGAAGGTGTTCCAGGTAAAACAATCATAACTTCTTCCTAAAGTATCCAAATTGAGTGGGACTAGTTTCATTGGTTCGTGGACAGTCTGTAGTATTTCTGGTGTGAGTTTCATAATTTAATATCAATCATTTTTTGTGGTGCACTCTATACAAGTGAGATCTCCTGGAAAAACCAAAAATCAGCAAGTTGTGGGGAAGTTAGCGTAAATTCCACTTGGCACATCCAATTTTGATCAGACCTATGGCATTGTAGAGAAGAAATATCAGAGAACTACATAAAATAAATTTTCGACATCGAGGAAGGGCCAAAATTGGGAGATACAATAGAGAAATATTGTCCTAGCGGAACCACCTCAAATCAAGGTTCAAAAAGTGATACTTGGCCAGCTACACCCAAAAGGGAACTTCTACACCAAATGTACCAAAATCCTACTTTGGACTCTTGATAGGGTGAAAGTATGTGGGACATAAATGATTTACAAAAGAGATAGTAACAAAGATGAAGACTACAAAGAGATGATGGAGGGTTTAAAGGGGAGATCATGTAAGTATTGAAAATTTTTGTAACATTGAAGACACCTGAAAGTGAAAGTACATCCCATGAAATTCATGATGAGGGACAAGGAAGGTGAATAAAGAATGGAGAAGCTCCAACTTTGGTTTTGAAGACCAACCGTTGCTAAGATTGATATGAAGAAGTTTGATGGCAAAGACCCAGTCATGGATACTTAGGATGGAGCAATTCTTTGATCTCATAATATTGCCACATTCACCAAAAGGTACAAATTGCTTCTTTATATTTAGAACCTAATCCAATTGTATGGTATGCGATGGATTTGTTCTCACAAATCCCACTTTCGTCACTTGGAAAATTTCATGGAAGAAATGATAGCACACTATGAGGGATACAGGGCAATACCTTCTTTTGCTTGATTGATAAATCTCAAACAAAGGGTTCAGTTACCCCGAGCACATTGAAATTCCAAAGAGATTGAATATAAAGGTGGCTTGATATTTCCAGGATGAGCACTTGATTGATGTATTCATGGAGACTTTAAAGGATAACATTGACATGAGGTTTCTCCCTCTGGGAACCAAATCATTGAGAGAATACATTTTAAAGGTGGCAAGAAATGTTGAAAGAGTAAAATATGGATATATGGCTACTAGAAGGACGTATCCTAGCATCTATAGAGAGAGAACAATGCTCCTTCTTCTAAAACACCTCAACCTACAAGGTTGACACCTCAACAATTGGAGGAAAGAAAGAAAAATGTTTATGATTTAATTGTGACAACAAGTCCAATAAAGGGTTTTAGTGGTGAGAATAAATTATTCTACATAGATTGTGAAGATGAGAAAGAAAGAGAAAGAAAAAGAACCATCTCAAGATGAAAACGCCATAAATCAATTTCACCTAAAGAGTTGACTCCGACGATATCATGTAATGCATTAGCTATAATTAGCACTCCTCAAAACCTCAAGATCTAAGGATACATCAAAAGAAAAGGTAATAGTCCTAGTTGATTATGGCCGATTACTCATAATTTCATTCACTATAAAATTAGACAAAGATCTCAATTGCTTTGTACATATCCGACACCAGAGTTTCAAGTAATGATTGCGGATGGAGGAACTGTCAATTGCTTTCGAGGAAAATGCAATAGGTCGTCTATTATATGGGGGAATATATAATGAATAGTCCAATGATTTCACATACCCATAGATTGAATGCAGAATCATTTAGAATCCAATGGTTACAATCATTAGGAACAATGGTACATTAATTTTCAAGAACTTTTCAGGGAATTTTCATTGGAAGGAAAATAGAGGTGGTTAAGGAGGGTATCCACTTGAAACCAGTGGTGATGAAAGCTCTATGACATGACAAGAGTATTATTGAAAAGGGGCATCAAGGCGTTGTGCAACAACTATGCTCACCTAGATGTTCAAAACATCTAAATAACATCTATTCCTCAAGATCTCAAAGTATCATTGGTAAGCATTCCCAAGTATTTGAAGATATTCTAATGGTCTTCCACCCTTTCGAAATCATGATCATGAAATACACCTAATTCTAAGGTGTTCCTTCTAACATCAGACCATATAGATACCCTTATACTTGAGTGAAATTGAAGCATGGTTGAAGAAATGTTAAGAGGCTGGCATGATTAGACCTAGCCAGTTCTTACTTTGCACAGTGGTAATGGTATTCAAGAAAGATAACTCATGGTATCGTCCAGATTATAGAGAACTCAACAAGATCACTATTAAAATATGTTTCCCATTCATGTCATTGATAAATGATTAGATGAACACATGGAGAAAATCTATTTCTAGAATTTGGATTCTGGATTTAAAGGTATCATGAGATAGAATGAAGGAGAAAGAAGATATCCCAAAAATAGCATTTTAAAACTCATGAAGGCCATTATGAATTTTTGGTCATGCCTTTGTACTTACAAATGCACCTTCCACATTCAAGGGTTGATAATTCCATTTCAATCCCTTCCTTGAAAATTTGTGTTAGTATTTTTGATGATATACTAATCATAGAAAGTCTGGGAGGATCGTAATGTGACATGTTGACAAGGTGCTACAATACAAGGGAGCAAAACTATATGTAATCAATCCAAATGTTTCTTTTGGATTAAAAGGTAGAGTATTTAGGTCATGTGTATCTCATGAAGGTGTCAAGGTAGACCCTAACAAGATTAACATGATAGTTATGCGATTCCCAAAACATTAAATAATCTTAAGAGGATTTTTGGGTTGATAAGGTTACTACCACTTAAGTTTGTTTGGAACTATGAAAGAATAGAAACACCTTTATCGATACTAACTATGAAGGATGCATTTCATGGACTCGAGGAAACTAAATCTTTTGAACAATTTAAAGAGGTGATGTGTAAATCTCCTATCTTGAAGCCCTCAGGACTTCACAAAACCTTTATTGTGGAATGTGATGCCTCGAGGAAATGGAATTGGTGCTATCCTAATGCAAGAAGGAAGACCCCACGGCTTTTGAAAGTCACGACCACTCAAGGAAGGACAAAAAACCCATTTATAAGGAAATGATGGAAATACTACATGCATTGAAGAAATGGGTGATATACACCTAATAGTAAGGCACTTCAAGGTCAAAATAGATCATGATGGTCTTAAATACTTTATTGGAGCAAGACTATCTTCAGAAGAACTAACAAAATGGGTAGCCAGATATTGGGTTATGATTTTTTGAAATCCTCTATAAAGGAAGAAAAATGTTGTGGCGGATGCAATCTCAAGAAAGGATGAATATGTTGAGACCTTTCTCCCGTGCTATCTCGATCATCAACCTGATTGGATAATAGAAACAGGGATGAAGAATGACAAAAAGAAAAAGTGTGGACTTTCAACAAAGGTTGCAACAAGATTCCCTGGTGCGTGATTTTATTTACATGGAAAATGATTCACTATGGTACAAATATCATATATATTTATGTAAAGAACTCTAACTCAAACAAAAGGTACTATTGGAATTGCACACACACCTCTCAATTGGGATGACACTTTCGATATTTTTGAAAACCACCATAGAGTCAAGAAGGAAGGATTTTTTTGGGGATGGCCTTAAAATGATGTTCAAAGGTTTATTGTGAGATGTTTGGTTTGACAACAAAATAAGATGGAAAAAAATTAAGACCCGAGGTCTTTTCTGACATTCTCCGTCGAAATCCCGTTGGGAGGAGGTTTTCCATGGATTTCATCACGGAGTTTTTGAAGTCTAAGGAAAGAGTGTAATCATGGTGATTGTTGATACAACCCGACCAAGTATGCACACTTTTAGTACTCTCTCATCCTTCAACTGATACCGGTTATACACTTGCATTCATGGAGGCAGGTTCAAAAGTTACATGGTGTCCCAAAGATTATTGTAAGTGGATAGAGATCCCATCTTCAGCGGACATTTTTGGACATGAAATTATTTTCTTGTTTGGGCCTCCAATTGGCTCATAAGCATCCCCATCATCCTCAATCGATGGACAAACCAAGATAGTTAACAAATATGGAGAGCTGCCGTTGCTTTGTCTCACGATAAAACAAACATAATGGTTCAAATGGTTACCCTTGGCAAAAATGGTGCTATAACACTTCCTTTCATCTTGCAACAAAATGACACCATTTATATGGCACTTTATGAATACCACCCTCCTTCCATCACTTCTTCTCAAAAAGAAAAAAAAAAAACACTCATTCTAAAAACAAAAACTTTAAACTCATTTTTTTCCAAATATTAAAGGACAACACGACCATGGCACAAAATCACATAAAACAACAGTAGTCAACATGCGTGAGAAGTTTTGAATTAGGGGATTGGGTGTTTTAAGATTACAACCATACAAAAGATGTCCCTCAAACAAGCCAAAAAAGGATAATAAGTTATGCCCAAAGTGCTATAGCCCTTATAAGGTGTTGCGAATATTGGTACTATGGCATACAAATTGGAGCTTCTGCGTATTCACGAGTACAACCAATTTCCATGTTTCATGCTTAAAAGAGGTTATAGGCGACAAGATCCCGGTTTAAACTATATTGCCAAAACTTGATGAGGAAGGAAAAATCATATTGAACTGAGCCATCGACACCAAAAGAATTAGGCCATTTGGGAATAAGATCCATTTGAGGTATCTCATTAAATGGAGAAAATATCGGATGAAGATTACACTTGGGAAGATGGGTCTTTTACACAGAAGCATCGGGGAGTTATCAAGCATTGCGACGATGTCTCAAAGAGGAGTGCATGTTAAGAAGCCCTAATGGCTGGCTCATTACCCTTAATTGGTGTAATATATTTTAATTAATGTTATTTTATTTATGTAATGGAAACTTTAGGCCATTGGTTGTATTGGTATACCTCCTCCTAGTCTCCTGTATATACAAAGGATACATTTTCATTTTGAATCATCTTGTGCTTGAAATTTAGGTGGGGTAAAGGAGGTTGCCCCCCTCGAAGAGGCTTCTTGTACTTGAAAATTTAAGTGGGGTAAAAGGAGGTTGCCCCCTCGAAGAGGCTTATTATCTGAAATTATCTCTTTTTCAAGGCGTTGAGTACTTTTTCTGAGGTTTTTCTATGCTATATTGATATTTGGTTCTTAACATATAACTTACAAACTCCTTGTAACCATAAACAAATAGTTAAGGATGTAATTAACTTATTTTCCTTAACACTCCCTAATAACATTAAATAAAAGCTATCACTATCACCAGCTTCCCTTGGAATAATATTTCTTCTCATGTTCGATGCATTAGATTCCTTCTTAAACATAAATTGGTCCTAACTATCTTTAACATCACTCTATCTCACATTTCCCCCTTGTTAATTGAAGATTCAACTCACCATCAAGCTTATATGTGAGTACACCTGCCACCCTCGTACCTATACTAGTGGTTCATTCCACAACTTGATGTGTCTTATTCTCTATGCAAATACATGCTACATGATCACATACTAATCTACGTAGCTCTAACTCAACAGGGCTTAACAAACATTTGGGGAATACAAATTTCCTATGGAAATGCTTACAACTTTGGACCAAAAAATCTTTGGGGTGTCGGGTACAACCAATAATGCACCCCTCATTACAATATTTCAGTACAACATTTCATATCTGGGTAGTTATCTTTCTCCATTTCCCATGCCTTCTCTCCACCACTTCATAGTGTATTCTTATAATTGTTGGTGACTCCATACCAAAATTTGTGTTTCATTCAGTCTCTGCGCCTATCTCTACATCTTCTTCACTCAACTTCAATATTTTATTTCCTTCACTTGCTTTGATTGTGAACCATTTATCCATTCCGTCGATTCTTTCTTTTCTGGAGTCATTCACATACAAGGCATATCCATATTCATATTCATAATATTGATTCTATGTCTTGAATTTACATACTTTACCTGTCATTTGTTAGAGTAGATAATTATAGAAAAATAACTACATCTGTATTGAGTTAGCTAAGCTCAATACCTTTGTACATGTAAAATTCCAACACATGAAAAAACTTAAATATTACGGAGATTACAAGAAACATTTTCACCAGTATATTCGCATAAACCAATACGACTTGGATTCTCACTTCTTCATGGCTTCTTGGATTTTCCCATCTTCTCACTTCTTCACAGTTTCTCACTTCTCATGTCTTCGTGGCTTTGTGACTTCTTCGCATTGCTATTGCTTCCATACCTTCGAAAATACACTTCACTTTTTCCTTTCGTCATATTTTGACTTGCTCCCATCCGCTCAATAATGTTGGAATGTTGTCCACATAATGGCTCAGTGTTAGCGATAATTTCTCTTCAACTCTGAATAGTATTTTACTTTCATCTTGTGGCTTCTTTTACCTGGAATCCATGGTCTTATGTCTTCAGAATATTCTCTCCATGGTAACTCTTCTCCACATTCTTCACGACCTTATCGATTTTCTTCTCACGTGCCTTATCGATTTTCTTCTTACAGATTGGCTATGATCTTTCTTAATGATAAATCCTTTCTTTCCTTTCTTTTTATATGGCCTCTACAAATTTTTAATACTTCTAAAATAACACTTAATTTTTGTTGTTTTATGAATGAAAAAATAAATATTTTCTCCTTTAGAATTAAAATAAAACACTCATTTTATTTCTTTTAAATTGCATCCTTTAAAAATAATAAATGCCTTTTAAAAAAAATAATGCAATTCAATATTACACACTTAATCACTTCACCTTATTAGTTTTATCATTACATGTATTCTTGTCTTCCTTGTATTTATTTCAGTGAATGGAGACCAACTCTTGTGCCTCTCAGAAGCTTTCTGAATCACTATTTTCTCCTATTCCAACGAACTGTCACTTCTACTCGACTCATTCAACGACTAGGGTTTACCAGCTATTAAGTGGCCATATCCTTGGGAACAAGCTTATCTTGCATCCTTTAACAACTCCATTCTTGCTCCACAAATATCATACACTTCCTTTTACAAAAGGACAATGACAAATTTCATATATCTGGGAACCCTTTTACACAAGGACAACAACAACTTTTATATCGCTGGGCTCCTGGGATTTCCCGTGAGGGAGTCGAGCCTAGACCTACTATGATACCATGTAAACATATACACAAAGATAGATGGTGCAACACACACAACACTTTGATTTTTATTTTATATTAATATGATCATATGGTTATAGATTATAGTTAAAAATAAGTTACAGAGGTTGGTATAACTTACCAACTCATTGTAACCTTAAACAAATAGTTAAGGATGTAATCAACCTATTTTACTAACAGATCCTTGTAACAACTAGTTTCATTCTTGGATTGCTAATCCACCTTCAAATATCAATTCACCTAAGAAAGGTCATTCATCTATCCTTGTCTAGGCACCATGTTCCTCTAGGAATTCATAGAAAAATCGATGTACTGATAGAATAGAATACACCATGAAAACTAAGACTCATGGTGCAAATATCTCATGAGTATTTATTTTATCTCTTCAGAAGAAATGAATTATTGAGAAGTTTTAGAGCCACAACTCTTGTGTCTTGTGTTTTGGTTTTTTGTGTGTTTGTGTTGATTTCATATAGCCACAATTGTTCTAAATTCGCCCCTCCTCCTTCAAATTCATATCATAGCGTGAGCTTAGAGAGAAATTTTTCAGAGCCTCACCTTTCTCTAGAATAGAGAGAGTCGTTGGAATAGAGGGAACCACTACCGCGATCCTTCTTTCATAGTTGTTGTCACAGATTTACCTTTTCTATGGTAAATTTCAGTATGGTAAAATTTCTTGTGAAGTTAAGGACTGGTGGGATACTTAGTCTAAGCAAAGGGCCATAGAGGAATTTGAAATATTTTTTCTCACCCTTACATGGGATTCCTTTAGGTATTCCATTAAAGAACAATACTACCCTTTTGGAAGCTACGAGGAAGAGTACACCAGATGGACTAACCTGCATCAGGAAAGGGACCAGACAATACTAGATTTCATCAATATTTTCCATACCCTTTGCACCAAATTGGGTATCAAAGACTCTGAACGACATATGGTGCTCAAATACCATGGTTGTTTGTATAGATACATTCAAACATAAATGTAGTTTCTGGACATTACATCATTGGGTACGACGTATAGATATGTTGTCAAGATCGAGCATAAATTTAAGAAAAAGAGGTGAGAGTTTGGATCTGCAAACTCCTCACAACTGAAGCAAGGAAAAGGTGGCCCCAAACCACACAACAAGGGATAGAGAAAAGATGGCCACTCTCAGGAAAACCAGTCCAAGTTGCAAAACAAGAAGGGCAATGAGAAGTCAAAGAAGGACACATGAAAATGGTGTGAATACCAAAAAAAACCTTGGAACAACACTGATGAATGCAGCTCCAAGCAGTCACTTGTGGCCGCGATGAAATATTTTGAGTTATAGGTCGAGCCTAAATATGAATCAAATCCATAAGGAGGGAAGCGATGTTTCGATGTTAAACACAGGGCTGCGATCGCTACCACAAAAGTCCAGCTAACTGAACCAAAAGAACCACGGGAAGGGGAAATCCTCTTTCACTCATAGATGTGGGTAAAGGACGCTCCGCTTCATTTCATTGTCAATAGTGACATTCAAAAGAACCTAATCTCAGCATAGGTTGTCAAGCAGCTAGACCTGTTGAAGAAACTGCACCCACAACCGTACACCATTGGCTGGCTTTGGCAAGGATGATATCTTTGTGTCGGTGAACAATGTCATCTTCCCTACGACATCAATCCTTTCAAAGATGAGGTATTGTGTGATATTTATCCCCTTGCAGTTTGTGATGTTCTTTTAGGATAACCATATTTGTGGAAGTGACATGATGTGTACGAGTCTAGACCCCTCAGTGTTATTATTACTTTGTGTAGACAATTGTATAGGATACTAGAGGTGGCACCACCTAATACTATTTCTTTAATCTCTGCTAAGAAATACAATAAGGTCATTTCAGAGACCAAGAAGTTCGTCTTCTTTGTGATCTGTGCTCACAATAAAAATAAGGTCGCTGCCACATCCATGGCCTCTACACAGAGTCTCTCTTTGCAGCAGAAGAAGTGGACGTGATCATGGAAGAGTATAGAGACATATTTTCCTCACCCATCAGGGTACCGACGCACTGTCAAGTTAAGAATCCAATTGATATAACCCCCGGTGCACCTCTTCCTAATCGACCAGTTTATCATCACTCGCTAATGGAAAATGATTAAATCAAGCATCATATCCAAGTGTTTCTTCAAAAGGGGCACATTATACCCAACTCCTCCCCTTGTGGAAGAACAATTGTACTGGTGCAGAATAAACATGAGACCTGGTGGCTCTACATTGATTACAGAGAATTAAACAAAATCATAGTCACGAACCGGTACCTAATTACCATAATTGTTGACCTTATTAACCAACTCAAAGGGGCAAAGTTCTTCAACAAGATTGATCTAAAGTATGGCTACCACCAAGTTCCCATCGAACCAACTGATGTATGGAAGATAGCTTTCAAATCTAAAGGTCTCTTCGAATGGTTGGTCATGCCCTTTGTCTTAACAAATGCACCAACCACTTTTATGAGGTTGATGGATGATGTATTGAGACCCTTTACCAACTCTTTTGTGGTGGTATATTTTGATGACATCATCATCTTGAGAATAACTTGGGAAGAGTACATGCAACATATTCATCACATTTTGAGCACTTTGCGGCAACACAATATATATGACAACTTAGAAAAATTCTCCTTTGGCATGAACAAAGTCGAATATTTGGGCTACATTGTTGATGAGCATGGGGTACATGTTGATCCAACTAATATCCAAGTCATCTATGACTTGCCAAACCCAACCACACTAACCGAGATTTAGAGTTTCTTGGGATTGGCCAACTTCTACTGACAATTCCTGTTGGGATTCTCGCATATTACATGGGTCCTCAACCAAGTGACTAGGGGAAATGGTAGGGAAAAGTTCATGTGGGGGAAGGAACAACAATGATCATTTGATGATCTAAATAATCTCTTATGCTCAGCTCCAGTACTCTCCTTACTCAATCTGCAACAACTGTTCGAGATTGAGACTGATGCATCCAACTATGTTGTAGGAACGATTCTCACTTAGCATGGCCATCCAGTGGCATACCATAGTGAGACACTCTCAGATACTTTCCAGAAATACCCCACTTATGAAAAGGAAATGTATTCCATTATACAATCTTGTCATCAATGGAAAGATTACATTATGGGAAAGGAGACAATCATCCACACTGATCACAAGCCTATGTAGTCCAAACAAACATAGGGGAAGTTGCAGAATGACCTCCATCATAAGTGGTAAACCTGCCTACAACAGTTCCATCTCAAAATAAAGTATAAGACAGGGAGCATAAATTGTGTCGCTGACTACCTCATTCGACCTCTCATGGTTACACTCACCACTGTGCTCCATTCCTGTGGACATGAGTCATCTAAGTGGCCCCAACTTTATCAACAATATATGGACTTTTCCACCACCTATCAACTCTTGGGTACATGTGCAAATGCCATTAATTTTCACATTCAGGATAGATTGTTATGTCATCTTGGACATCTTTGTGTTCCTACAAGCAAGTGTGGAAAGATGATCTGGGAGGCTCAATACAATTGGATGGTAGGAGATTTTGGCATGGATAAAATTGTGGTCATTCTATAGAAATATTTTTATTGGCCAAAACTCTAATAGGACATCAACAAGTATATCATATATTTCACTGCATGTGCCATTGCCAAGACAACCCTCAAGAAGAAAGTATTATACACCCCTCTTCCTATTATTGAAAGGCCTTGGGAATCCATCTCAATGTATTACATGTCTAGCCTTCCATCCACCAAGCAAGGCAATTATTTTTTATTTTTTGTAGTTGGTTGGTTTTCAAAGATGCCCATCCTCATAGCCTGCAAGAACAACGTCAAAGCGACATATACTGCCAAGATATTCTTTGAATGAGTGTGGATCCATTTTGGAATACCACATACCATCATATACAATCAGTACATCAAGTTCCTCAACACATTTTGGTTGAGTCCCTGGTCATTGTTGGACACCAAGCTCACTAAATTCACTGCTTTCCACCCCCAAACCGACAACCAAACAAAGGTCTCCAATCAGATTATTGTGAACATCCTATGCATGTAAAACTCTAAGGATCCATGAACTTAGGATGAGAGTCTCCCCTATGTTCAACACAGCTACAATAGGGATTTCCATAGCTCCATTTACCACATCCCATTTCATGCGGGGATGGGATTCCAACCCTTGGGTCCCATTGATGTTGCATTACCTATTTCCACCACACAGGAATAATATTCGCATGTTCAGTCGAAAACCAAAAAATCCACTAGATTCATTGAGTAGATTCATCACATCCACCAACAGGTCCATGAGATTTTGCAGAAAGACAATGCTAAGTACAAGCAATTCCATGATCAACATAAGGTATTGCACCCGTTTCATGTGGTAGACAAGGTTTTGGTACATTTGCAGAAAGATTACCTTACAAGGCCCCATCAGAAGCTCCGCCCAATTTTCTATGGGCCTTACACTATCACCAAGGTTTTGGGTAGCAATGATTTTGAGCTCAACACTCCACTCTTAATTGGCTTACACCCAGTGTTCAATGTGGACCTCCTTCGACCATACTTTCCACCCTTATTGGACACCTCAGAGATCAAAAAATAACTGACACCAACAGAAATCAACCCTGACTGCATGGAACATGCATCCACTTATCATATAGTGGACACACAGGTCAAGGGAACTCGCCAGTATATGATCCATCTTTATTGGGTTGTCAAGGGACGACAAATCCTACACCAAGGTGAGTGGCTCACCCAGGGAAAAAGTCAATATAATTTTCCTCACCTGACGGGGGAACTCAATGAAATGGAGACCATTTCTTCCTAAGGGTGGAGGATTGATCCAAGTGGATATTGGTGGCCACCCACCTATTCCAACTGTATCCTCTTGAAAAATTTTAGTTCAACACGTTCTTCTGTGCTTATTTGTAATTTTTAGTTATACACTTACGGTTTTGTCTGAAACCCTACACATCTTTCAGGTGGAGATTGGTGGCCACCCACTTAATCCAATTGGCTTATTTTGAAAGTTTTCATGTCAGTGCATCTTTATGTACTTCCAAGGCCGTTTTAGGACCCTAAACAATGTTTTTTCTGGATTTCCACAAGAAAACTATAAACATATTCAGATTTTGATGGCATAATATGTAGTTCTCTAAAATAACTTTCCAATGGGCTATCATGCACCTAAAACGAAGGTCGTATGCAAAATTTACGACGGCGAGAACTTGAGGTACCAACTTAACCCATCAGGGCCCACATAACTTTTGGCATTTCACCTCCTAAGGATAGGTTTTTGAATTTATAGTGTTTTGGCATTCATTCATCATGTTAAAAATGCCTCTGTTTTTTGGCCACATCTCTTCTCAAAGGTAGTTACCACCATTTGAGCAAGTTGTTTCATTTCTATAGTTTTATAGTTTCAACCTATTTCATTTATTCAATAGAAGTTATTGTTCACTGGATAAATTTTTTTATCTCTGTGTTATTGTATTCAGTTTGTTGTTCATTTTGTTCTTCTCATAAATATGGATCACAAGATGTTTTGGATCTTGTAGTTTGTGGCTATACAAAACCATTTGATCTCGCTATGGAGTGAGATTTGACCAATTCTCAAAAGGATCAACTCAAAGATAACAAGAAGAAGGATGAAAAATATCTCTATTTCATACACAACGACTTGGATGAAAGTATATTTACTAATATCTTAGCAGTGAAAAAGAGAGAGTTGTTGGAATAGAGAGAGCCACTACCACAATCTTTCTTTCATGGTTGTTGCCAAAAATTTACCTTTCCTATGGTAAATTTCAGTGTGGTAAAATTTCTTATGAAGTTAATATGATCGATGGGTATGTTATTTATTTAGAGTTTTTAATTTAGTTAGTTCAAATCTGAATTTATATGGAATAAGAGTATTTGTATTTTAAACTTAACATTGCTTTATTAAAAGCACATGGTAAGCACATGGTATATTTTTCCCCAAGACATATATATTTTATGTAAATAGGAAGTGAATATATATTACCATTTAGGGTGAGAATTTAAAAAAGGAAAAATACATTATTCACTTTATTGTTGTTTAAAGGAGAATTTTCTTTAGAAAAAAATGGCTTCAAGCAACAATTTTGCACAACCACAGATCTCGGTTCTTATAGGGAAAAATTATGAAGTTTGGGATATCAAGATGAAGATGTTATTACATTCGCAGGATGTTTGGGATGTTGTATTTCACAATTATACAAAACCAATTGATCATACAACGAAGTGATATTTGACCAATGCTCAAAAGGATCAACTCAAAGATAACAAGAAGAAGGATGCAAAATCTCTCTATTTCATATGCAACATCNTGAAGCCATTTTCTTTAGAAAAAAAATGGCTTCAAGCAACAATTTTGCACAACCACAGATCTCGGTTCTTATAGGGAAAAATTATGAAGTTTGGGATATCAAGATGAAGATGTTATTACATTCGTAGGATGTTTGGGATGTTGTATTTCACAATTATACAAAACCAATTGATCATACAACGAAGTGATATTTGACCAATGCTCAAAAGGATCAACTCAAAGATAACAAGAAGAAGGATGCAAAATCTCTCTATTTCATATGCAACATCTTGGATGAGAGTATTTTTCCCATACTTAGCAGTGAAATTCTCAAAGACAACATGGGACATATTAGAGACCAACTATCAGGGTAGTACCAAGGTAAATATAGTAAAGTTGTAGACATTATGAATGAATTTTGAGAATTTGAAGATGAAGGAGCCAGTGTCAGTGGACTAGTACATGACCCAAGTCATGAACAAAATAAATTAATTAAGGATGAATGATGAAGAGATTTTAGATCAGAGAGTAGTATACAAGGTTCTTATAACCTTACCTTAGAAGTTTTATGAAATTTTCATAGCCATTAAAGAGTCTAAGGACTTGACACAGGTACCTGGGATGGATGAACAATCCTTGCCTCGACTCCCTTGGAGGGATCCCATCAACAATAAGGGTACTTGCACCTTGGGTGATTTTTGCATCTAGGTTACTGTAACTATTCCTCAAACCTTCACTAGCCAATATTCTAACCTAATAAAGCAAGATGGTTCTTGATGCATACCCCACCCTCTGCCAAGGTCTGCGTGACCTCCCGGTCTAGGATTTTTCTAGTAAGGAGATAAAATTAGCTCACGAGATCCTTCTGAGCCAAACATTTCAATACACGGGTCCTTAAATATTATTCCAAAATGAAAACTATCTTTTTCAGGAGTCCCTGAGCACTAGAAAAGCCTCCCTAGAGACCGAGGGCCAAAACCGTGGGCCAATCTTTCAATCCCCAAAAGTTTCAGGACTTCGGGTTTTTTTATCCCTTTTATAACACAATGTAAAATCCATGAATTGTAAAACACTAGGCGTAAATATCAATGGTCTTCAACGAACATCGATATCGACAGCTCAAAATCCTATTGTTTCCAGATTTGGTTATTTTTAATCGCACCAACACAGACATAACACTTTCAAAGTGTTAGGTAATGAAAGAGAGGATATCGAATGAATCCTGTTCCACCATTGGATCAAGGACTCTCTTCCTCTTTCGCACTTCGGGCTTCAACGATTTCTCCACAATGCCTTTTTCATAAATTTCACGGATCAACAAAAAGACAATTATGCCAAGTATCAAAATGACGGTCCTCATGTTCAGATGGATGGACAAATCAAATTATTTCTCTTCGGGATTCGATGATTTCATTTGGTTATCCACACTATATACAACCTATCATATCTCCCGACGTCGAAACTACAAATGATTTCTACTTCCTCCACATTCCCCCTTCCCGATCGAAAAATAGGATTCTTTCGAGACTTCAAGGATTTTGTTCTCGTCTGCACGATGACTCAAATATTCTAAAGTGCCGCATCCCCAAATTGTGATTTGTCACCACACATCCTCCTTTAATGGACGACTAGGATTGAATCCATCCTTTGGACCTTCATGATTCCCCACAACACTGCGCTCGATTTTATCTGGAATGTCAAACTTCCAAACTTCCATATCTATTGTCGTATGTCCTTCCTCTAATGGATGGTCCAGCTAAAATCCGAACTTTGGGACTCTGGAGAGATCAAAATCCTCTTCTCTCTATTCTCTTGGAGTGTCTATCCTCCAGATATCTTGATCTGATGACATGCTTCCTTTCCAATGGATGGCCGAGATCAACTCTAGGAATCTGGGCTTTGGGATTCCTCCACTCTAGAATCACCACTCCTAACTTCCTCTGGAGTTCTAGTCCATAGGAGTACACGATCTGCTAACATGTGTCCTCAGAAAGTTGGAAGACCATGATTAACTCCAGTCTTCGATACTTTGGCGGTCCTGACTTCTCCACACATCAAATCTCTCAAATGCGTGAAGTTAGAAGGACTTCTCTGATTAACCCTTTCACAACTCCTCTTGATTCAACAATTGTACACTCTTCTGCATACTCCCGAATTTATCTCAACTGTTAGTTTTCAATCCTTGATAATGCCTCCTCTGGACTTCATGTACGACTTCTGTTGAACTCATGAAGTCTCAAAATATTACAGGGTTAAACCCCACACTGCTTCTCTAGATCTAAGGGTGATGAAAGATCTTGGATTCTCCCAAATAAATATCATCCGTTCGACTCTTGAAACAAACAAATACTCTCCTCCTTGAGGATTTTGAATGATATCGTTACTGATATTTAAGTCCTTGAGGTATTTCAGACCTAGGGCACACTCCTTGCAACCTTTAAGTTCTGAGAAGTTTTTGGACTTAGATATTTTTGAAAAAAATCTCCCTTACACACTCCTTGCACTCGTCTTCTATGAGACTTCTTCAACACTTAAAGAAAGTGTTTTTTCGATGCAATCCTTGCATGGGTCTTCTTCAATCTTTTCTCTCCACTAGGAAATTTTTCACTCCTTGCACTTCAACTGTAAATTCAGACTATCTCTTCTGAGCTTCTGAGTCTATCTCGACTCGACCTACACACTCCTTGCAGGCACTATGCACTCCTTGCACTAGGAATATTAGAAGAGAAGCAAGTGAAACTTACAGAAAAATCAAAGGTTTTCACACTTAACCATGAAAAACATATCCATGCATAAAAGACACATAAACAGATAAAACATAGAGAGCATAAAGAAACATCACATGTACTAAAATAATCTAGATGAACACAACACCATACATTTGGAATCAAAGCTCTCTGCTTGTATTCATTTAGTAAAATATGTACATGGACTCATACATCCCTCTGCAACTCTTCATAAGCTTCAACAACTCTCTTAGATAATAATCAACAACATTAGAAATAACATTCAACAACCTCATTTGGGCATACAATACATATATTTATACATGGAGAGGCTTCTCAAGCCTTCCCTCCATACTACCTTAGAGTTATCCTATCATAGTTAATACATTCATCTACTAAGGACTATTACATTGAATGGAAATAACATTCAGATATGAGTTGATACTCAATATATGTACAAAATTATCTATTAATTAAAATGATTACAATCTCGGCGGCCTTGTGTGATGGCTCATGCCTCAAAATATTTAAAATCTTTAACTTTTAATGCTTTCAAAAAAAAATGATGTGCACTCTTTGGAATTCAAAAATAGTTTAAAATCTGTGCGTTGGGGGTCAAGTTGTCCTCCACCTGAGCTCTTTAATTGTTGATGGCGATGCTCCTGCATCATACTCCTCTAGCCAAAAATTCATTGACTCCTATCCATGAGCTCCTGCACTATTTTTCCATGCTTCTGGATATCATATTCATTTACCCAACTAACATCCTCTAGTAGGTGAGCCTTCCACTTCACTAGGTAGTCAAAATAAGTCTTCATGTTGGCCCTTGACCAGGTTTTGAGGAAACATTGGTCATTTTTTACCATTTTTGGGACTTCGATAGGCTGGTCAAAGACAAAGCACCCATGCGAAGTAGAGATCACGAGATCTTGCCACTTTTGCGGGTTTTTTGGGTTTTAGGGTTTATGTAATGGGTATGGGATGTCAGCCCATGGGTTTACCCATGTTTAGGCCTCTTTTGTAATGTATAAATAAGTGGCTAAGAGATGTAAGAAGTATTTTTGATTGGCTTACTGCTTGGCTAGTTGGCTTTGTGCACGAATGAGTTAAGACTTGCAGAGATAAGTGCAAGTATTTTGTAAGTTCTTTGTGTGTAGATGGTGTAAGGCTTGGTGCCTTGATATAATTAAGGAAAGGAGGATCTGGCAAGGTATGCGCAAATCTCCTATCCTTTGCGGAGTTGGATATGTGGCTTGGTGCATGTAAGAATATTGGAAGAAGCTAATAAAGAAGAAGAAGAGTTGGTGGACGTAGCCCCACACTGGGGTGAACCACATATATCCTGTGTTATTTTCCTTTGTGCTATGTGTTCATGATGGTTAATTTTATATTTTCTTAGTGCACTATTCTGGATGTATGATAGGTAGTTTCATTGATGCTTAGTCCTTGATATATGAATAAATGCTAGATCTTCTCTGATGCTATGTGTTGAATTCTTAGATGTGTTTAATATTGATTACTACTCCATTGATCTACAATTAGGTTTAATCTACAATGTGAATAAGAATCATAACTAAATGAATATTATTAGCTAAGTTCTATGTTGAAGTGTGTAATCACAGATTTGAGTCCTGCAACCCCCCTGCCTCTACCTCGGGTGAGACTTCATATTCTTTGAAGATGTTTCCGAAAGGGATGGTAGTTAGGTTTTTGTTGGTGTGTTGTTGAAGCATCGAACCCTGGGTCTGCCCCTGTGCCAACAAATGGTTTCGTTGCCTCGACCTGAAACTGTGATTGCCAGGAACTGAAGAAAAGAGAAATCTATGTGCGTAGATTTGTTGATGTAGTGCGCAGTATTCTACTTGACTTACGAAGCTTTGTGCTAAGAAAAAGAATTATGATCTGAAGAAAAGAGGTAAGATCTTAAAGATTTGTTCTCTAATAAAGGTAAGATAAGTGGAAATTTTTTGCTTCGAAAGTATGAATCTAGGTATGTTTGACAGATTTTGTCCTATTCTAAAAACTAGGGCACAACTAGAAGAAAGTAGATTTGATCTGAATAGATTTAATAGAAAGGGTGGAAGATATGTTATTCCTATGCATAGAAAGAATTTTTGGACTAACAAGTGTTGGATTACTAAGAGGGGGGGTGAATCAGTAATAGAGCAATTTAATCCTTTTTAACCATATAATCCAAGTGTTATATCAATGTAGCATTATCATCCAATAACTGCAAAGTAAATAAGCAATGAACAAATGAACAATCATACACATACATAGTACACTAGTGTTTTATGTGGAAACCCGTAGAGTCACTATGATATCTGCTGCGAGTGGTTGTTGAACCCCAGCAGAAGAATACAGACAAGTGGAACAACCCAACCCCATAATACACATACAAGCAGGCGTGGAAAAACGAGTAGTCCTACCCCATACACAGGAGGCAAGTGTAACAATGATGAGTCCCCATAATCTTAGCTCCATAATCTTAGCAAGTTGAACAACTATCAAGTAGAAAAACAATAATTTCTCTTATTTCCTCTTATTGTAGAGAGAGATATTATTGAGTAATTAAAGTAGGAGAAAACCACATAATGATTTTTCTTATATGTCTTGAAGAATTACATTCATTGGAAGCACCAACTTCCTTTGTTTTCTAGATGCAACTGGAAGGAGGCTCCAACCCCCTAGTTTCCCAGGCTACAACCTGAGGGAAGCTCTGAATCCCCAATTATCTGTCTACAACCAAAAGGAGGCTACAACCCACTATGTTCTTCATCTACAACCGAAAGGTGGATACAACAACCTGTCCTTGCAACGTCCAACCTCCCTAACATATAAGTAGAATGATGGAACCAATGTCACACTATCACTGTGAGATATACCATTGTAAACCTATACAAATAACCTATCACAACAACCTATCAAAACAACCTGTCTCATCAATTTTATCAACCAAATCAGATCTAGTCACCAAGATCAATCACCAATATAAATCTCAAATATGTGCATCAACCAAGTATAACACAACAACTCATAATCGTCACCAAGATCAATATGTGCTTCTAATAATACAAGTATAATACATCATCCATAAACCATGTGTCAAAAATACTACTAACAAGTGCCTCCAACCATGTACCAAGTATGTACTAATCATGTATCAACTACTCATCAACTATGACTCATCAATATGTACCAACATCATCAACTATACACCTCATGCATGTGCCAGCTCATCAACTACTTGTCTCAACCATGTACCCAACATGTACCTCAACCAAAAGCCCTCATCAATTTAATCATTAAAATATGATTTGTAACTTTGTAATAGACCTAGTGTATGTGATCACATTCTTGCAAACCTTCATTAACTTTAACAGCGAGAGACTAGCATTTTCATCAAACTTTTCTTAGGTATCACATGCCTAGTTTTGGATTAGTCAACAACCGTAACTTGAAATAATCATAACTTTGTACCTGTAATGAATAAATATATGAAACTGATACACAATATTCTTCAATGTGTTTTATGAAATCACTCCAGGTTTCACTACTTTTAACCTCTCAGAAAAGGAGTTATATCAAGAATGGCATACCTTGTTAAATTCTGGCTTATTCTAGAGAGCGATCTTGTAGAGTATGCCCCACATGGAATATTTGTTGAATAGCTCTAAAACTGTTAAAAAACATACTACAGACTGTAATCTAACCAAAAAAAGTTTTTTTACTAAATTTGGATATGTTATGAATAAGTTATGACATTTTTACCCGAAACACTTGTTTTAGATTAGTTTCGGGACTAGCCAGAAACCCTATTTTCCACGAAGTGTAACTCCAAAAATACAATGATCCACAAGCCGAATTTGTTACCATAGATACTTGGATATGTTTCCTCAATGGCATAGAAATTGTACGATCTGAATCATTCTATAAAACAAGTTATTGTGAAAATGGTGAGATGACCCCTAAATAACATACCTTAGAAAACATCATCAAAATAATTTATCCTTCCTTGAATTCCAACCTTCTTTTCTTCACCTTCCCTCATAAATTAGTCTTATATGTCCTTTGGTTTCCTCATACACTTATAGGTACTCAATATTCTCAAGTGTTTCTAAAATGAGAGAGCCTTGCCTCTTATTTATACTCTCCAAGTAGCTTCCTTAAGAACATCTTCTAGGTCACTTTGCCCACTTTCCTTATTTTAGGGTTAACCCACTTTTAATTTCTCCATTAAACTTATTATTGAAATAATTTATTTTTTATTCACTTTGAATTATAATACACTCATCACTTGACTTTATTATTTACCTTTTAAAATCTCTTAAACCACTTTGACTACTTTGACCTTTTGGGGCTTCTAGATGACATATGAAGGTCCTCCAACTTCGTAAGGCCATAACTCTCAAACCATGAGGAGTTATGTCACATTCCACATGTTGATTAAGGTTGGTTGTCATTGATGTCAACCCTTGAAGAAAGACCCGTAGCACAAAAGTTTGGGTAATGGACCCAATAGTGTTTGATGTAAATATGACTCATTATTTTTTTGTCATG
>SNQJ01S0035576.1:16023-27806 GCA_010110895.2 Picea sitchensis | reverse complement strand
TTGAATTTTTCAGAAACACGAGCAAAGGAAATTTCTAAGCATATGAAAGTGCATACACACAGCAAGGTGTAAGAAATAGACACTAACTAAGTGAAAGCAAAAAAATATGAAAAGAAATATACATCAGGATAATGAGGAAAACTGAAGGCCCCTTCTCAGCCATAATTGATACAGAGTCATATGGAATGAATCATAATCTTGCGGAGATGCATGCCACTGAAAGTGTTTTCTCACTTGATGTAGATTTGCAAGGAAGTTTGCATACATTTTTTCAGAAATAGCAAGCAAAATTGCCTTCAGGTTCTGAACATCATCATGATGTATGATAATAGAGAATTTACTCCAATCTAACACATTTGCAAAGGGAAGCTCGTAGTGATCAGAAATAATAACAGGAACACAACCAAAATGAATCGCATCTGAGATCCGAGCTGTATTCACCTCATACCCTTTCACATGAAGACAATATTTACTCTTCCTAAAACCCTCTTCATATGAATTGCGTAGATTCCCAGGGAAGATATCCATTGAAGTGTCATTCTCCCACATGCTCATTAACAGCTGACGAATTCTGGAATTCTGCAACCGTCCAGCGAAAAATGCCAACCTGATCCTACATCAAATTAGTAAACATTTTTATCACTAACAAGCCAAGTTCGCAAATCCTTGATTAAAAAATTACAAGGAACAACAAAGGTTGGGAATGACTAAATTCAGTATAAAAGAAGTGATGAAGTCTCGATGACATTCTCAAGACTACTGGGAAACAAGAATAAGAATTACATACGATTCAACAGGGCCCTATGAGAAAAGGCTACTTCTCTGTCAAATGGATGGAGACAATACTCCTATACACACGGAAGCATGATTGAATTTGAGGAAATGGCAAAAGATGAAATTCTGTGATGCATTCTTCAAATCAGTATAGACCATTCAAAAGAGGGGACCGAAACTTGAAAGAAACCATATGAAGAATAACCGGTGAAAATTTACATGGAGAATGATATAATTATTAAAATATAAGTGTTCACTTGAGACAGAACTGCCTAATTTTACTTGAAACTTCTCTTAAAATGATAAGCTAACAACCAACCATACTGTTTGGTTTAGTGTACTTATTTTTCATGGCTGCCATGTTCAAAAATTTCAGTAGGTTCACTAGTAAAATGGTCTTAAAATCTCTCAAAAAGGATCAAATTAATATATGGAATGATGATGATTGTTACCATCCACAGAGACCAACTTTGGTGTATCTGACCTTAAAAAATGGTAAGGAATTAACTGGTGTGCTTTAAAACTTCATTTCTATGCTCAAAAAGATTGGGGATAAGATTTCTTAAGTTTCCATGGTTTTGATGAGTTAACAATGAACATGTTAAGAAGGTCGGTATTGTTGCAAATATTTTGAAATTGAAATATAATGTGGGCTTACCCAGGACAGTCTAAGAGAAAGTGCTTTGCATCCTCCACCTTCTTAGTATCACAAAGATGACAAATTCTTTCATCCCACGGTGTTTTAGGAAACTTTAATATAACATATATGGAACGAAAATTACATAAAACGGAAATTTCTAATAAAAGTCTCATTTTCCCGTGGAGCGTCAATAAACAGTTTTTCCATTTGAATTCCAATATTTATTTAGATCTGAAAGATTTTGTACTAGTTGATAAAATGACTTAAAGTTCGAGGACAGCTTGGACTCTGACATCAAATTGAAGTCCTTAAGTTTAGGAGGCTTGTAATCATACAAGTAACAAGGCAACAAGGGGATAACAATATGGCTTGATGTTCACTAGAGTAAAGCCCACTTCTACTTCGATAACATGCTCAATTCCAAGGCTAGGAGGTAATTCCAAGTGTTCCCAAGTATCGGAAACTAGTAACAGGAAATGAGTTTCCAGAAACAGGAACAATTTTTTTCAAGCAAAGTATGTCTAAAACCTTGCTATAGTACTCTTCCTTTTGCCAGTCTGCCACTCTCTTTTGAAAAATTAGAACTTAGAAGAGGGTTTTTTCACTCCAAATGGCTTTATTTTATATGTCATGCTTAGTGGACGCTTTTAGGTTTTGGTCTAGGGCCTGTTTTGTTTTCGAGATCAAAAAAATGAAAGAAAAACTACTGAAAATCACCTCAGAATTTTCCAGAAACCCTTGCAAACCACTAAGTAGTTTTCAGGTACAGCTAAGCAGTTTCTGAAATAGTTTAAAATGACCGGAAAGGATTTGGAAACCATAAACAGTTTCTAGGATTCACTCAGTAATTCTAAATGACAAGTCTCAGAATACAACCTTATGCTTTTAAATAATTTGAGTCATGTTCTTGTTTTGGGGAGCTATTATTTCAGTAGATTGAAGTTGCTATTGTTACAGTAGGTAGAACTTCAACATCCAGCTAAAAGCATGTTGAATCTGATGAAATGTGAAGGATTATAGGGCAAAATAATGAATGTAGAATACATAGCTAAAGGCTATATGGAAGACTGAATCAGAAGAGTGAATAAGGTAAGTGGTGGAAGTTCAATTATCTGGAAGGTCTTAGTGAAAACATTTCCATTGCTTGGTTGACGGTTGGTTTGGAAGATTGGAGGGAATAACGTTAAAATAGGAGAGGATCCGTGGATGGGATGCACAGCCTCATTCAGGCTTTCAGAGTCCTTAAAAACAGCATTGCATAATCAGGAGATCTTCAGTATAGCAGATGCAGCAGCCCCAGAAAACAATGATATATGGAGTCAAGGATGGAAAACAGCAGCTCAATTGGAGTTACAAAGGGATTTAGCAAAGGAATGGGAACAGAACACATACAGATTGAAACACAGTGCCATTGGATTAAAGGATGATGAAGATGAGATTATTTGGTCTAAGAATAAAGCATCAGGAAGACATATTGCAAAGCTGGGGTATGAAGTAAGACTGGAAGATGAAGAAGGAGAGAGACAGCAATGGTGGGAGAAAATTTGGAAGCGGAAGTGTCCAAAAAAGACAAGGAATTTCTTATGGCTAGCCTTATCAAACAAAATTCTAACCTGGAACAACTGTAAAAAAAGGTCTTGGCATGGTCAGGGAAGGTGCATTATGTGTAAGATGAATGATGAATCAGTAGACCATCTCTTTGTACATTGTCCATATGCATCTGAAGTATGGGTGGAAACAATGAAAATGCTAAAAATAAATGGGAAATTGGCAGGAGACACTATCTCTGAATGTTTCAAAGAATGGTACATAGATAACAAGGCTGTTGGGAGCAGGCAGCAGGAGCAGGAATGCAATTTTCAAAAAATTCCAGGAGCAGCAGCATTTTGGGAGCGTTTTTTATATAATACATATTTTAATATATTTTGATGCATATATATATATATATAAACATGCAGAATGTTGAATCAATTGCAAAAAACATGAAATTATAGATTTAAGATCATTGAACTACTGGATTAGTGATGATCATTAAAGCATCAACCATTTAGTACACATATAACATCAATCATAAAAATTTATCATCAGCAGATTGTAACAAACAACATCAATCACAAAATGAAATAGACTCTAGAACATCATATTCATTACCAAAGAGTTGTAAGATTCACTCAATAGTTCAAACTTCAAAGGTAAATTGTCATACAATGTTCATTGTTTACAAAATAAGCCATAATAAAGACAAAGTACTAAGTTCTAGAGACTACTTCTAAATAGAAAAAAATAAAAAGAGATCTAGTATACAGTAGTAAGAACTATGCACTAAGTTTTCCTCTGGCCACGAGAAACTTCTAATTTCTTTTCCCGTGATCTTTGAAGAAGAGGAGTAGGAGTAGGTGGAAGTGTTCGTGGAACACGACCAGCAGCTAAATGGCCCCCACATGACACTGGATGTTGTGAAGATGAAGGCAAAACTGATGCATCTGGAAACCTGCTAGTGGATGAAGGTGGCATGTCTGCTCTTAGAATATGATCGCCATCATGATAACCCAAATGTTCGGCTTCCAAGCACTTTAAACCATGGCTCCATACTCCAAATTAGTCTCCTCTAGATTGTTGTCCCAGGTCACATATTCTTTTATAATTATCATTCTCCATTGCATCACAATAATGGGACAACAACCTCAAGTTGTAATGCACATAAACCAAGCTTTATGCTTGGTCTGCATTCAAGTTGTTTCTATTTACACTGTGGATGAAGCTAAAGGTGCTCCAAGACCTCTCTGCAGAAGATGTGTTAACCACCTGAGAAAGCACCTTCACCGCCAATCTATGCAGATATGTGGTAGAGGAACCAAACATGTTCCACCATTCGAAGAACTCAACCTATCTCGATCTTTGGTTGCATTCAAGTTACCAAAGACTCCATGCTCACTGATGTACTTGCTCAATTCACTTCATACTTGAGCACACTCATCTTCCTCAGGTACCAACTTGTCTAATGCAAGCATATATCCATTTTGCACCTCATTTTGTGTGTGGTTTTCTCCTAACGCCACCCCCAGTTGCTGGTTGGGCCAACCAAGACAAAGAATAACATTTTGGGGTAAGGAAATATGCTAGGGCATAGAGTGGAACATTCAGATTATCCCACCTTTTGACCACATGTTTATGGATATGATCCAACAAAGTCGCATCCCTCAGCTCAACAATGTCTTTGATTTGGCCTAGCGTGTTGTCCATCTGCTCATACACCTCCCCAATCACCAGCTGATCTGTATCGACAAACCGAATCATATTGTAAATGGGTTTGAACAACTGCAGAATATATCGAACCTGTTGCCAAAACTGACCATCAAGATCCGTGTCCTCCACCTCCTAAAATTCAATTCTATCAAATGTGGGTGTAGCCCTATCTTTCAAATCCTACAATGAATCACTCAAGACCATACTAGCTAATGCCTATCTTACCTTCAAAAGGCACCTGAAGGTGAGATAATAGCTAGCAAATCCAGTCTTTGCAATCTTTAGTAACTCCAACTTGGAGTGAATGCAAAAAATGAAGTGGGACATGGTATGATTGGTAATAAATCTTATCATCTTCTTCCCTCTCTTGCACAAAGCATCGATCCATCTATAATCATGGTCCTTTATTTTAATGATATCATGCATCAAAAGGTTCATTGTGTGAACCAAACAACCTGACCAAAATATATTGGGGTACCTATCCTCAATGATTGCTCCTATTGCCTTAGAATTAGCAGCATTATCAGTGATGACTTGAATGACTTTGTAGGGCCCAATTTCTTGAACAGTTTTAATGGCTTCTACAATATTAGTATTGGTCTTGTAGCGATATGAGTAGTCATGGGCTAAAAGGAAGACCACACCACTAGCAGACACACTAAGAATATTTATCAATGGCCTGCCTTTAACATTTGTCCAACCATCAAACACAATCGATACCCCATGATGGTTCCAAGCATTTGTAATTTTTCCTATAGCACCATGGGTTTTGGCTCTTTCCTTGTCAAGTCCCAAGGTTCTAGCTTTGTCATACCTRGGGCTCTTGTATCCTTTAGGGACAACATTGATGGCTTGTACCATTTCATGCCAATAGGGTGAGCGAAGAACATTGAATGGTATACCACATGCATAGAGAAACATAAAAAAAATTGCATCCACATCATCTCTACAACCTTGATCAAGGAAATCTAATAGTGTTCTACACCCTGAAGACAAAGGCAAGAATCCACTAGCATGGGGGGATATGGATCGACCAGTGAACATTCTTTGTGAACTCTCATGTTCAACCCTTGGTCTTTTGGATTTGTTTTGTGTTGCCTCCTCTTCCCTTCAGTATTTGATTCTGTCTTTGGGTGGCACTTGCACACAGGTTTTGGCTCCTACAGTCTTACCTTCATCCCAGTGCATAAGCACACACAGATGCTTTCTCACACATGTATGGGAACCTATGTAAGTTTTATGACGATGATGGCATGTAAATTTTTTGGTTCCACCTCCTTTCCCTCCCTCAAGCCTTGTCAAATACTTCCACAAGGGTGTTAAGATCTCTTTGGGTTTTTGTGGATCATTATCATCACTATTATTTTCATTTTCATCATCCCCTTCCATTTCTTCCTCCTCTCCATGGTATGTGTTGTCCACTTTTATTTCCTCCTCACTATCACAAGTATTGTGACGTCTTCTGGCTCCCAACACCACCATCATAATAAAAAATGGGACCAAAATGACATACCCATCATGCTTGTTGAACCTTGATAATGTAATATCCCCGATGCACTAGGTTGGGTTATCATGATCTTCTATGCAATTTTGTTGTTCCTAGTTGTCATTTTTCTATAAATACTTTGCATGCATTCTATTAAAAGACATTTCATCAAAAACATATTGCAAGCAATCTAGATACACATGGAATAGTAGAGAATCATGGAGTATTTTATTATGAGTGAATATTTGAACACCACAATGACAAATCTCTAATGGCTGCTACAACAACTGCAAATACATCAATGATCATTGATAACATGCAATATGCAAGCCAAAAACGTGGAAGATGCCACAGCCACCTTCAGAAAGCCCCATGAGCCTCCTAGCAAGTCGCTACACCTCAAAACTAAAGACAAACCACAAAATGAAGCTCCAATTGAAGATCCTGGATGGATCCTCCTCCTTTTCTAGCTAGGGTGGATGTTGCACCACCAAAACCAAACACCAATGGAAGGGTTTTGCCAAAACCCTAACAAAAACCTTGGCTCCTAAGAGCACTCCAATAAGAGATCAAATACAAAACATAATGCCAAAGTAAAGCACTACCCCTCCTTTTATTCTTCTTTGTTGCCCCTTCTAAAATTTTCCCCCTTTGACTTAATCCACACGACCCTTATTCCCCTTTTACCTTGCACTTAAAAATTAAAGTCACATTTTCCTAATGTTTAAGTGACTATTAATCTTAAAGTTACTTTTTAACCCCTTTTTAATACCAAAAAGTGTAATTTTCCTTTAAGACATTTCTGGATGCTAGAAGTCCCTTTTTCAACATCCCAAACTCTAGATCTTTCCATCCTGGTTCCAACGAGCTACTACACTAAGGTGTCCCTTCAAATAACATGATCTGAATAATACCTTTAGCACATTTAATTAAAATATGCTCAATAATATTCCCAAATTACAAGAATCGTCGGAATGCTACGAAACCAAGAATGAAGTATGCAGAAGTGATCCCGATGATGAAAGATGATAAATGGAATAGGTTGGGCCCCATATAACTCCTCCAAATCCTTTGAGCTCACAGGTAACATAACCTCACCCCTCTGTCCTGGCTAACACAAACCCCTAAATTCATCTCCAATTGTATAACAGGGAAGCCCAAAAATGGGGACATGACAGTCCTCCCTTCCCAAAGATTGTTTGTCCTCAAGCAATGCCACCTCAACCATAAAATCAACAAGTTGCACCCAACTAAAACGAAGAGTGATCCTTGGGTCCCAAGCCAATCTAGAAGAAGTGAAGCACCCTTTGCTCAAAGAGTTGTCATGCAAGGTACTAGCACAAGAGGCATCCTGAATACTATCGGTAAGTAGAGCAATCAGATACTGCAAAAACTTGATCAACTCCTCAAAGAATTGCTCCTCCAGAAAACCAATCCCATGCACTCCAGTAGTAAACTCCTGAAAGTAAAACCTGCTCTCCTTTGCATCAGTCGTTGAACTATTAAATAATGTAATCCCAGGCAATGTTGCACGAAGCGGGAGCGTGGGAAGCGTCATTTTCCAAAAATCCTCGGAAATGAAGCATCCCGGAAGCATCTGTTATATATATATATATATATATATATTGCGTTTATATTAAAAATACATGCAGAAAGACAAATTAGCTGCAGAATGTATGAAAACATGCATATTTGTACATTGTAACATTAAAATGGCATCCATAGTAGTAAGTAGTAGTACATCAATGATTAATCATTTGAGCATCAAGCATCTAGAATCTAGCAATTACAAACTTACAAACCAACATACAAATTTTTAAGCCATATAATAGAAAGTAGACCATTAAGTTATGGAATGAAATCAATAATCTAGCAACTGTCAAAAATAACATGACTCATGACTCATGACCAAATAGTTATGATTACAAAATAGGCCATTTGCACTGAATTATGAAGATCGAAAGGTCCAAAACAATAAAGTTTAAATTGTGCTAGACTCTAGAGTCTAGTTGCTAAATGCTATGAATCTATCATCTATAGACTGACATGTAAAGTAATGAAGCACCACATGGAGCTTCTTGTCACTAAACCATTTTGTAACTCTCCAAGTCACATTTTTTTGCAACATCTTTGAAGTACGGGATTGGTTTCTTGGGTTAATTGTGCTAATCAATTTAAGGTAATTCGCACTTCCACTCTAATCTATAACGACTTAGCTTAATTGACTTTAGGGTTTCCCCCTAGGCTAGGGTAGTTTCCTAAGTCCTTAGTCTGAAGTCATAGAAACAGAGCCAGTGTAAGATCCACAGATGTTGGTCAAAATAGAGGAATGAATTTTGTAAAGAGTGCAACAAACCAGCAAGATTTATTAAGTCTTTTAAGTATCTATCATCAGCTTTAGAGGTAGCTTGAACTCTGCAGATTTAGACTGTGTGTAAACCCTTAAAACAATCACAAATGGAAAGTGACGTTTTACGTTTTTATGAGGTCACTAGACTTATTTAAGCATCGATTTGTTCATATGGTTTAACTAGAGCAAGAACACATCAAAACATTGCGAAGATAAGAATTATACTAAATTACTAATATCCAAAATGCCTTGTCAAATTTATGTTGTAAGCAGAGATCAATTTGTGTGTTTAGTTTGCATACCAACATACCATGAGAGCAACTCTATAACAACATTTAGTACAGTCCACAGTGTTCGATTACTAGATTTAAGTCATAAAATCAGAGCTAAGGTAAAGTTCCACAAATGATGTTAAAGAAATAGAAGAATAGAGCAATAGGCCAGCAAGATTCATTAGGAAGAGCCCATTTTGCACCCCGGGGCGAGCTTCCGAAATCCGAAAGAGTGCTTCCAGAGAAGCTTCCATGGAGAATCCGCTCGGAGCGGGGTTCCGAGGGTGGAGCGGGGGAGGTGCTTCATGCAACACTGATCCTAAGGTCCCAAGCTAATCTCAGGCAGGACCCACCATGCTGACACTATGCCACTCTGATCATAATGGTTTGATCACCCTGCTCAAACTGTGCTCTCCTCTCCTAGACCCCCAAGTTGAAATCCCTGAAAGGACCGAACTCACTATCTTGGATCATGTCATGCCAAGGCATCTCAGTAAAATCGAAGCCTGTCGACCCGCGAATAGACTCGATCCTGGGTATCCTGAGGGAAAATCTACCTCGCCATATAGAACAAAGCTCAACAACTCCTCTCACAACATCCCCATAATGAAGCAACCCAATCACTGACATGATCCTATCGATCATCCTCATCATCTGAAGCAGTCTATCACTCTGATGAAAGTGAGGGACCCACCACTAAATTGGAAGTCCACCACTGCCAATGCTTATTGAAATCTCTGTGAACCGATCCAATAGAGTCTGGACCTCCTCCTGTGCACTCTGTGCACTGATCACAGGGTCCAAATGAAAGACCTTTGTCATGGCCACAATGCCACTTGTCTCATCCAACTGACTCGGGTGAACCTCCCATGTCATGTTGTATATACCACTTGAGGACATCAAATAACAACAATAGATGCCTCTGCCACTGCCTGCAAGACAAGGAAGTGACTAGTGCGTTGGTCAACCCCAAGGGCATGACCCAGAAATCATAATGAAGTCTGGAAGAAGACCTATGAGTATCATGTTCCCTAGCCCTCATCCAGTGATATCCCAGATGAAGATCGATCATCAAGGTAAATGTTGCTCCCTAAGGCTCACCCATCCATTCATCGAGGGAAACCTCAACTCAATGATATGCTCGAGGACTCTGTCAAGTCTCCCTGGAGGAAATGCTCCACAATTCCACTGTACACCACTATGTGCCAATGAATACCCCTGCATACTGTCACCTATCGTTGAACCGTCCTATACCATCCTGTATCATGTAGGCTCTTTTGTATTCATCACTCTGTTGATGTCGCATGAACATGTATCTCGGCACATGCCCATGTCTGTTATGTACCTGTCCACCCAATCCAGGTATGTATATATTTCCTCGCGGACTGGTCCACAAGGAATATGCTCAACTATCTCCTCATGATCCCTAAAGTGCTAATTGGGAGAGTAATCAAAACCCTCTGTGTCATACCTCTCCTCAAGTGCCTGCAACTCTTAATGCTCCTCAAGTGGGATCGTCACAAAAGGCTCCTCCCTAATCATGGGTGCCACTCATGCCCTCACGTGTCACGACTGCCAAAGATGATGGAGTCTCTGTTGTTGTCAATGGTGAAGAGCGTGCCAAACTCAGCTGGTAAAAAAGATCCTCAGCCTCCCTTTCCTTGTCTTCAGCGAACTTAAGAGCAAGGTCCCTATCCATGAACAGCTGCAAGTAATCTAACTTCATCTGCTCTAGTGCTACTTTGATTGTGTGCAATTGAGCACTAGGGACTCCACCTGCAACTCCTTGTTGTCTCCCCTCCACCTGGGCTTTCCAAATAAGATCCTCAATGAACTTATGAGCACCATTTGCCCCTGTCAACATTTGTACAATTTACTCCTCCGTGACCAACAGTCGATCCTCCAAATCTTGCAATACTAAGGGTCTTTGTTCAATTTCATCATCATGTTGAGGTACAGTCACGCCCTCATCATCATAGGCATCATAAATGGGATATGGAGTTGAATCCTCATCATGCGTAGGTACTATCACGCTATAAGCATCATACACAGGGAAAGATGTTGGATCATCAAGATCGGTTGATCGGAACATTTTCTCATAGTCATCATAAGTAAGACAAGATGTTGCATCCTCATCTTTTGTTGATTTGAAAACTTCATCATAGGTATACCCATCCAACATACTAGTGTCATTAGCCTCATCAATTAGCTCTAATGGTGTATCATAGGCTATTGCTTGGTCTTCCTCTATGCACACATCCTCAACATAGCTAGATGCATGCTCCTCCACCTATCCTTCATGCTTATTTCTCTTTAATTTATGCCCTGTGCCTTTAAAGAAATCCTCGTCCAAATCCATGGGCCAGCTTCCATACTTGATGGTGCAGTAGCCTTGAAAGGACATAGTTGCCTGGATATCTTCCCCTAACACCTGGTACTCCTTGAAGTTGATGGTAAAATCATCATCCTGACCCTGTTGCCCCAGTGCTCCTGTAGGTTGCTCCTCAAGGAACGTTGGCAATAATGGCCTAGGCATCCTCCTGCTCCTTGTTTGAGTTGCTCTGTGCTGGAATATGGGTATTGCTACCCTCTGCGTGAGCTCTATCTCCTCTGTGATTGTCCTCTATGTGCACCCTGTCACCTCCATGAGGTCCACTGGGTCATGCTTGTCCTGCATCAAGTTGGTTCCCTCGTTGGCCCACCAGCTGCATGAGCACCTCAAGGGTCTGCTGCTAGTACCTTACCATCTCTGCCTGTCTTTGGGACGCTTCTGCATGTCCCTGGTTTGCCTCATTCTGCCCCTTGTCCAAATCACTCAATATCATGAGCACACTCTCCTTTGAAGGATCTCCCATGACCCTCTCTTCCTTTGATGACTCTGATCCTGGGAAGGATTGTCCTCCACGTCTTCTAGTTCTTCTATAAACCATCAATGTTTCCACCTACTTGTTACAAATTTGTATGCAATGATGTAGTAATTTGGTAGTTTTCTGGCTTTGGGGTTTCTTCAAACAC
>SNQJ01S0035576.1:0-15973 GCA_010110895.2 Picea sitchensis | reverse complement strand
AACACAAACCCCTAAATTCATCTCCAATTGTATAACAGGGAAGCCCAAAAATGGGGACATGACAGTCCTCCCTTCCCAAAGATTGTTTGTCCTCAAGCAATGCCACCTCAACCATAAAATCAACAAGTTGCACCCAACTAAAACGAAGAGTGATCCTTGGGTCCCAAGCCAATCTGGAAGAAGTGAAGCACCCTTTGCTCAAAGCGTTGTCATGCAAGGTACTAGCACAAGAGGCATCTTGAATACTATCGGTAAGTAGAGCAATCAGATACTGCAAAAACTTGATCAACTCCTCAAAGAATTGCTCCTCCAGAAAACCAATCCCATGCACTCCAGTAGTAAACTCCTGAAAGTAAAACCTGCTCTCCTTTGTATCAGTCGTTGAACTATTAAATAATGTAATCCCAGGCAATGTTGCACAAAGCGGGAGCGTGGGAAGCGTAATTTTCCAAAAATCCTCGAAAACGAAGCATCCTAGAAGCATCTGTTATATATATATATATTGCGTTTATATTAAAAATACATGCAGAAAGACAAATTAGTTGCAGAATGTATGAAAACATGCATATTTGTACATTGTAACATTAAAATGGCATCCATAGTAGTAAGTAGTAGTACATCAATGATTAATCATTCGAGCATCTAGAATCTAGCAATTACAAACTTACAAACCAACATACAAATTTTTAAGCCATATAATAGAAAGTAGACCATTAAGTTATGGAATGAAATCAATAATCTAGCAACTGTCAACAATAACATGACTCATGACTCATGACCAAATAGTTATGATTAAAAAATAGGCCATTTGCACTGAATTATGAAGATCGAAAGGTCCAAAACAATAAAGTTTAAATTGTGCTAGACTCTAGAGTCTAGTTGCTAAATGCTATGAATCTATCATCTATAGACTGACATGTAAAGTAATGAAGCGCCACATGGAGCTTCTTGTCACTAAACCATTTTGTAACTCTCCAAGTCACATTTTTTTGCAACATCTTTGAAGTACGGGATTGGTTTCTTGGGTTAATTGTGCTAATCAATTTAAGGTAATTCGCACTTCCACTCTAATCTATAATGACTTAGCTTAATTGATTTTAGGGTTTCCCCCTAGGCTAGGGTAGTTTCCTAAGTCCTTAGTCTAAATTCATAGAAACAGAGCCAGTGTAAGATCCATAGATGTTGGTCAAAATAGAGGAATGAATTGTGTAAAGAGTGCAACAAACCAGCAAGATTTATTAAGTCTTTTAAGTATCTATCATCAGCTTTAGAGGTAGCTTGAACTCTGCAGATTTAGACTGTGTGTAAACCCTTAAAACATTGACAAATGGAAAGTGACGTTTTACGTTTTTATGAGGTCACTAGACTTATTTAAGCATTGATTTGTTCATATGGTTTAACTAGAGCAAGAACACATCAAAACATTGCAAAGATAAGAATTATACTAAATTACTAATATCCAAAATGCCTTGTCAAATTTATGTTGTAAGCAGAGATCAATTTGTGTGTTTAGTTTGCATACCAACATACCATGAGAGCAACTCTATAACAACATTTAGTACAGTCCACAGTGTTCGATTACTAGATTTAAGTCATAGAATCAGAGCTAAGGTAAAGTTCCACAAATGATGTTAAAGAAATAGAAGAATAGAGCAATAGGCCAGCAAGATTCATTAGGAAGCGCCCATTTTGCACCCCGGAGCGAGCTTCCGAAATCCGGAAGCGTGCTTCCAGAGAAGATTCCATGGTGAATCCGCTCGGAGCAGGGTTCGGAGGGTAGAGCGGGGGAGGTGCTTCATGCAACACTGATCCCAAGGTCCCAAGCTAATCTCAGGCAGGACCCACCATGCTGACACTGTGCCACTCTGATCATAATGGTCTGATCACCCTGCTCAGACTGTGCTCTCCTCTCCTAGACCCCCAAGCTGAAATCCCTGAAAGGACCGAACTCACTATCTTGGATCATGTCATGCCAAGGCATCTCAGTGAAATCGAAGCCTGTCGACTCGCGAATAGACTCGATCATGGGTATCCTGAGGGAAAATCTACCTCGCCATATAGAACAAAGCTCAACAACTCCTCTCACAACATCCCCATAATGACGCAACCCAATCACTGACATGATCCTGTCGATCATCCTCATCATCTGAAGTAGTCTATCACTCTGATGAAAGTGAGGGACCCACCACTAAATTGGAAGTCCACCACTGCCAATGCTTATTGAAATCTCTGTGAACCGATCCAATAGAGTCTGGATCTCCTCCTGTGCACTCTGCGCACTGATCACAGGGTCCAAATGAAAGACCTCTGTCATGGCCACAATGCCACTTGTCTCATCCAACTGACTCGGGTGAACCTCCCATGTCATGTTGTATATACCACTTGAGGACATCAAATAACAACAATAGATGCCTCTGCCACTGCCTGCAAGACAAGGAAGTGACTAGTGCGTTGGTCAACCCCAAGGGCATGACCCAGAAATCATAATGAAGTCTGGAAGCAGACCTATGAGTATCATGTTCCCTGGCCCTCATCCGGTGATATCCCAGATGAAGATCGATCATCAAGGTAAATGTTGCACCCTAAGGCTCACCCATCCATTCATCGTGGGAAACCTCAACTCAATGATATGCTCGAGGACTCTGTCAAGTCTCCCTGGAGGAAACGCTCCACAATTCCACTGTACACCACTATGTGCCAATGAATACCCCTGCATATTGTCACCTATCGTTGAACCGTCCTATACCATCCTGTATCATGTAGGCTCTTTTGTATTCATCACTCTGTTGATGTCGCATGAACATGTATCTCGGCGCATGCCCATGTCTGTTATGTACCTGTCCACCCAATCCAGGTATGTATATATTTCCTCGCGGGCTGGTCCACAAGGAATATGCTCAACTATCTCCTCATGATCCCTAAAGTGCTAATTGGGAGCATAATCAAAACCCTTTGTGTCATACCTCTTCTCAAGTGCCTGCAACTCTTAATGCTCCTCAAGTGGGATCGTCACAAAAGGCTCCTCCCTAATCATGGGAGCCACTCATGTCCTCACGTGTCACGGCTGCCAAAGATGATGGAGTCTCTGTTGTTGTCAATGGTGAAGAGCGTGCCAAACTCAGCTAGTAAAAAAGATCCTCAACCTCCCTTTCCTTGTCTTCAATGAACTTAAGAGCAAGGTCCCTATCCATGAACAGCTGCAAGTAATCTAACTTCGTCTGCTCTAGTGCTACTTTGATTGTGTGCAATTGAGCACTGGGGACTCCACCTACAACTCCTTGTTGTCTCCCCTCCACCTGGGCTTTCCAAATAAGATCCTCAATGAACTTATGAGCACCATTTGCCCCTGTCAACATTTGTACAATTTACTCCTCCATGACCAACAGTCGGTCCTCCAAATCTTGCAATACTAAGGGTCTTTGTTCAATTTCATCATCGTGTTGAGGTACAGTTGTCAGTCACGCCCTCATCATCATAGGCATCATAAATGGGATATGGAGTTGAATCCTCATCATGCGTAGGTACTATCACGCTATAAGCATCATACACAGGGAAAGATGTTGGATCATCAAGATCGGCTGATCGGAACATTTCCTCATAGTCATCATAAGTAAGACAAGATGTTGCATCCTCATCTTTTGTTGATTTGAAAACTTCATCATAGGTATACCCTATGTCACATGGTTCGGGTTCGAGTTCGGGTTCGGCAAGGATTAGGTTCGATTCGAGTTCGAATTTTCAGATGAGGTTCGGATGAGGTTCGATTTCAGGTTCGACTATATACATTTAAAATATATATATATATAATAGCTATGTGTGCCATTAGGTGTAGCCCGTGAGGATACCTTGACGTTAGACTGCACATTTGATGGTTGTATGTAGGTTCGAGGGCACATTTCATTGGATGAGTCGAACAGAGCTTGGATGAATCAAACAGAGCGAACTTGAATCGAACCTCAACCGAACCTCATCCGAACCTAAACGTTTTTTTGAGGTTCGCCGAACTTCGAACCTGAAGGTTCAGGTTCGGCGAACCCTGTGACATGTATACCCATCCAACATCCTAGTGTCATTAGCCTCATCGATTAGCTCTAATGGTGTATCATAGGCTATTGCTTGGTCTTCCTCTATGCACACATCCTCAACATAGCTAGATGCATGCTCCTCCACCTATCCTTCATGCTTATTTCTCTTTAATTTCTGCCCTGTGCCTTTAAAGAAATCCTCGTCCAAATCCATGGGCCAGCTTCCATACTTGATGGTGCAGTAGCCTTGAAAGGACATAGCTGCCTGGATATCTTCCCCTAACACCTGGTACTCCTTGAAGTTGATGGTAAAATCATCATCCTGACCCTGTTGCCCCGGTGCTCCTGTAGGTTGCTCCTCAAGGAACGGTGGCAATAATGGCCTAGGCATCTTCCTGCTCCTTGTTTGAGTTGCTCTGTGCTGGAATATGGGTATTGCTACCCTCTGCGTGAGCTCTATCTCCTCTGTGATTGTCCTCTATGTGCACCCTGTCACCTCCATGAGGTCCACTGGGTCATGCCTGTCCTGCATCAAGTTGGTTCCCTCGTTGGCCCACCAGCTGCATGAGCACCTCAAGGGTCTGCTGCTAGTACCTTACCATCTCTGCCTGTCTTTGGGACGCTTCTGCATGTCCCTGGTTTGCCTCATTCTGCCCCTTGTCCAAATCACTCAATATCATGAGCACACTCTCCTTTGAAGGATCTCCCATGACCCTCTCTTCCTCTGATGACTCTGATCCTGGGAAGGATTGTCCTCCACGTCTTCTAGTTCTTCTATAAACCATCAATGTTTCCACCTACTTGTTACAAATTTGTATGCAATGATGTAGTAATTTGGTAGTTTTCTGGCTTTGGGGTTTCTTCAAACACTTGATAAACCCTTACTCTGTTGGTTGTAGCTTATTTATGTTGTAAGTCTTTTGTCAAACACTTTGTAATCATACTCCAAACCTCTTTTGATAAACCCTTGTTACAGTTGATGTATGTATATATCAGGATTGTTGATTTGGTTTGCATTTATATTTTGGTTTCAAGGAATGGTTTATTACCACACATAATTCCATATTGCAGGCAGTTATTATGAGGGAGAAGATACCACATAAAGACCACAACTACATCAATATAATAGCAAGGAAAAGATCATACAAGATCTATTTTTTATTTGAATACCTCTGACTTGTTACAGCTGGGTAATGATGTGCTATGGAACAGACCCCACACCAGAAAAATGCTTAGTCAAGAACCCACTAATACACTCCACAAAAGAATGGAACCCATGCTGCAAGTAAATCAATTTCATGCAAGAAGATACTTGGCCCCTTCTATTGGAAATACCATCCACGCAGTCATTGATTCACCCAGCACTAAGGATACACCCTCCACAGGTGTAAATCGGTCCTTTCTCCACCTGTATCTCGGTCCAGCCAAGGGAAATCACAGCCAGCACTCCAAACTTGGCCTAGATGGTAAGATTCAGTTTCTTCCCTGAAGGAAACGACCCCTGCTCTCTAGATTTTGTCCCAATAGTGACAAACTCCACCCCTTCTTGACAGAAAACTCTGCTAGCAAAGAGGGACTCGATCCTAGCTTAGAAACTCAGCCCCAATAACTAGAAGACTCGGCCAAGCTGCTAAAACGAATCCCTGTTGCACCCACACTTCGCCAGCAAAGAGAGAATCGACCCAGCTACCAAACAGTTCGTTGTCGTTACTAAATTCGGTCCACTCAGCTTGTAAAGTCAGCCAGCAAGATGAGATAACTCACCCCTCCGCAAAGAAACGGCCCAGTTGCAAAGAAATTCCACCTAGAATGATGGAACTCACTCCAACAACAAGTAAACACAAGGGGAATTCGATCCACACTCCAAATTCAATTTCTCCCTCAAATACATTCGATTCTCACATCAAACATCAGCCTCTATACTCCATAGCTCGATCCCTATGGGAATAAACTCGACCCCCTTCAAAGGGAATCCGCTCAGCACCAATTATTTGTCCTCCACCAATGTAATCCCTTGATCTATTGCCCAGAGAATTAGCTGCCACAAATACACAGGATTTGCTGCTCAAGAATGATAGTGATACCTCTAGATAGGAATTGGCCCTCCAACAATGGCAAGAATAGTCTCATGTAATCACAGGTTGGCAAGATCTCCAACTTTGATACCACTGTAATATCCCCGATGCGCTACGCTGGATTATTATGATCTTCTATGCAATTTTGTTGTTCCCAGTTGTCATTTTCTTATAAATACTTTGCATGCATTCTATTAAAAGACATTTCCTCAAACATATTGCAGGCAATCTAGATACACATGGAATAGAAGAGAATCATGGAGTATTTTATCATGAGTGAAGATCAAAACACCACAATGACAAATCTCTAATGGTTGCTACAGCAGCTGCAAATACATCAATGATAACACACAATATGCAAGCCAAAAACCTGGAAGATGCCACGGCCACCTTCAAAAAGCCCCACGAGCCTCCTAGCAAGTCGCTACACCTCCAAACTGAAGACAGACCCCAAAATGAAGCTCCAATTGAAGATCCCGGATGGATCCTCCTCCATGTCTAGCTAAGGTGGATGTTACACCACCGAAACCAAACTCCAATGGAAGGGTTTTGACAAAACCCTAATGAAAACCTTGGCTCCTAAAGAGCACTCCAATAAGAGATCAAATCCAAAACATAATGCCAAAGTAAAGCGCTAACCCTCATTTTATTCTTCTTTGCTGCCCCTTCTAGAACTTTCCCCCTTTGACTTAATCCACATGACCCTTATTCCCCTTTTACCTTTCACTTAAAGATTAAAGTTGTCTTTTCCTAATGTTTAAGTGACTATTAATCTTAAAGTTACTTTTTAACCCTTTTTTCATGCCAGAAAGTGATTAATTTGTCTTTAAGACATTTTTGGATGCTAGAAGCCCCTTTTTCATCATCCCAATGTCTATATCTTTTCATCCCAGTTCCAACGAGCTATTACACTAAGGTGTCCCTTCAAATAATATGATCTGAATAATATCTTTAGTGCATTTAATTAAAATATGCTCAATAATATTCCCAAATTACGAGAATTGTGGGAATGCTACGGAACCAAGAACGAACTGTGCAGAAGTGATCCTGATGATGAAAGATGATAAATGGAATAGGCTAGGCCCCATATAACTCCTCCAAATCCTTTGATCTCACAGGTAACATAACCTCACCCCTCTGTCCCGGCTAACACAAACCCCTGAAGTCATCTCCAATTGTATAACAGGGAAGCCCAAAAATGGGGACATGATAGAGAATAACTTGCTACCTACAATAGAATGATGGAGGAATGGGAAAGAATAGGAGAAGAGAACATTCAAATATTCAACATGGCATAATATACTAGTTTACAACACATGGAAAAATAAAATTAACACAAAAATTAAAAAAACAAAACAAGAATGGGCTTAAAAGCCTACCTCTTTGGCTCTCCAATGGTGGTTGAATATGACTATAGAAACCTTCAATCTCACTTCCAAGCTCTCAAAAATGGCAGCCTTCAATCTCCCTTCCAAGCTCTCCAATCTCTCCAATCTCCCTATGGCAACCTTCAATATTCCTTCCAAAATCTCCAATCTCCCCATAGCAGCCTTCAATCTCCTCAAAAACTAGCAAAAATCCCACTCAAAACCCTCCTAGCAAAGATGAGTGAAATGAGAAATAGAATGAGAGAAAATGGAGTGAGTGAGTGTTTTAATCCTAACAAACCCTGGCCATGCCTTTTGAAGCCATTTGGAACATTGTCTTGGTTCCCAAACACCCACAAAGAGGGGGGAAAATGCCCGATCACATGGGAGCAACAGGGAGCATTGAGGGAGCATTTTTTCTCTCCCGGGAGCACTCCCAAAATGGGCAGGGAGCAAGCTCCCGAAAAACGATCCCAGAAGGGAGTGTTCAGGAAGCACGCTCCCAAGGGTGCTTCCTAAACGCTCCCTATGGGAGCGCACTTCGGGAGCGGGGGCGAGGGGGGCACTCCCCTGTATCCTAGCTCAAAAGCATGATCATACTATTCAACGCCTCTCGAGGAACCTTCCTCCGATCATCTAACCTAACAAATATCCCTATTTCCAAAAGAGTGAGATTGAGTGTATGGTTCAAGAAATGCTAGAATGGCATCGTTCGAATTTTGACCTAGCCAAAGTGCTTTCTCTTCACTAGTGGTGATGGTTTAAAAAAAGGATTCTCAATGGTGTATGTGTCCAGATTATAGAGAACTCAACAAGATCACCATTAAAGATAAGTTTCCTATTCCTACCATTGATGAATTGTTAGATGAATTGCATGGAGCAATTGTCTTTACTAAGTTAGAACTTTGTTTAGGATATCATCACATTAGAATGAAAAAAAAAGATATCCCCAAAACAACCTTCTGAACACATGAAGGCCATTATGAGTTATGGTGATGCCTTTTAGGCTTACTAATGAACCTTCCACTTTTCAAGGCTTGATGAATTCTATTTTCTAGCCCTTCCTCAAAAAATTTGTGTTGGTATTGTTTGATGATATATCGATTCACATCAAATCTTGGGAAAAATCATGTACAACATGTTGACATGGTCTTAAAACTATTGGAGAAGCAACAACTATATGTGAATCCTTCCAAGTGCACCTATGTGGTACATGAAGTGGAACATTTGGGGCATATCGTATCTCATGAGGGCATCAAGGTAGACCCTAACAAAATCAAAGCTATGATGGAATCGACAATTCCCAAAAACTATTTATGAAGCCTTCCAAGTGTGCCTTTGGGGTACAAGAAGTGGAACATTTGGGGCATATCTGTTGAGATTTGGGTACCTTGGAAAGTGGTCCCCTTGTGTTTGTGAGCTTCTAAACACATTTGGGAAGTACTTTGTACCTTGTACCATGTACTTTATGTCTAATTTCACTTTGACTTAGGAGATTTAAGTCAAAAGTGAAATTTGGTCATTTTAGCCTAAAATGACAATTAATTCACTTTCTGGGTGAATTAAGGGACATAAAGTGAAACTATGGAAACTTAAGTAAAGTGGGTTTTGAGTTGAGATTTACTTGAGATGATCTCAATCATTGACTTAGGATGAGATGAGATGATCTCATCCACCCATTTATTAGGTTTCTTCATGCATCCTTAAGGAGGGCGCAAGGGGCAAAGGACAGGCTAAATTGTTCACTTGTTCACCTTGAGAGTTTGGAGAGGAGTAGAGAAGTGAGAATTTAGAGGAGAGAGCAGCAAGCTTGGGCGCACATGTTCATGGAGGGTGCAAGGCTAGTTGGAGCCTCAGTTATTTGTCTTGAGTGTATTTGCTAGGAGGAGGGCGCACTTGAGGAGGAGTGCGCAAGGCTAGCAGGTAGCATTTGAAGTGGAGGTTCCTTGGTTCTGGTTTGTGGGTTGTTGAGAGTGCATGCAAAGGGCAGATTGTGTGCAAGGGTTCTTCAATCAGCAAAGGGAAAGAGCAGGGGCGCAAGGATCTTCAGGCATTGTCAAGGAAGAAGGGGGCGCATATCCCAAGGAACCATTGCAAAGCTTGTGAGGAGCTTGCAAAGTATCAGCTTCCTTTGTATTTATCTTCTTTGTTGTATTACATGCTTGAAGCACACCATATATATACATTCATCTCAAACTGGTTTTCCCCAGGGGGGGTTTATCCAGGGTCATGTTGACCAAAATACCTGTGTTCATTTTCATGTATGCTAGTGTTTAGAACAGCATTATTTCAGCTATAACAGATCTCTAGGTGTGTTATATAGCTTATGGTATGCATGTGCTAACATCTTGTGACAAAACTACATGCTAGAGCACCCATTTGGCTTATGTGAACAGCGAAGAAGTTACTAAACAGTTTGTTGTTATAAAACAGCAGCAAACCCTTATTTGACAGTTGAAACTTAAAGCCAACTACATGCTAGAGCACCCATTTGGCCTATGTGAACAGGGAAGAAGTTACTGAACAGTTTGTTGTTATAAAACAACAGCAAACCCTTGTTTGACAGTTGAAACTTAGAGCCAACTTGAGGTCAAAGACAGACCTAGTTGGCAGCTTGTTAGGACCTGGAAAATCTTCAATATCGTATCGCATGAGGGCATCAAGGTAGACCCTAACAAAATTAGAGCTATGATGGAATGAACAATTCCCAAAACCCTAAAGAATCTTAGGATGGACAAGCTATTACTGCAAGTTTGTCAATAACTATGGTTGAATAGTAGCTCCTTTAACAAAATTATTGAAAAAATATGGCATTTTGGACTCAAGAAGCAACCCAGCCCTTTGAGAAACTTCAGATGGCCATGTGTAGCACTCTAGTCTTGGCTACACCTAACTTCACAAAAACCTTCATTGTGCAGTGAGATGCATCAAGGCATGGCATTGGTCCAATTTTAATGCAAGAAAGAAGGCTCCTTGCCTTCAAAAATTACCAACTTAAAGGAAAAAACTTACTCAAACCCATTTATGAAAAGGAAATGTTTTCAATACTACATGGAATGCAATGTCGCCCTTACCTAACAAACAGACACTTCACAGTAAAAATAGATCATGATAGCCTAAAGTATTTCTTGGAACAACAACTGTCTTTGGAAGAGTGACAAAAGTGAATCACCAAGGTACTAGGTTATGACTTTAAATTATCTACAAAAAAGGGAAAGAGGATGTGGTCGTTGATGCGCTTTCAAGGAAAGAAGAGACCATTGAAGCTTTACTTTGTGCTATTTCCATTCTGCAAGTTGATTGGGTGGAAGAAGCAACAATTGAATGGCAATAACACCAAACTGCATGGCAGCTCATTCAACAATTGCAACATGACCATCGTGCATCATATAAATTTGTGTGGAAGAATGATTTGCTCTAGTATAAGAATTTTTTATATTTATGTAAGAAATCCCAACTCAAATAGAAGATTCGTTCTAAACTACATGCTTCTCCTATAGGTGGACACTTGGGATTTCTACAAACTTATCATAGAATCAAGTAGGAATTTTTTAGGAAGGTCTTAAAACTGAGTTTCAAAAGTTTGTGGTGGAATCTTTGGTTTTCCAACAGAACAAAGGGGAAATGATCAAAAACCCAAGTCTTTTAGAACCCTTAGCCATTCCATACCAAGTCAGTATTGGGAAAGGGTTTCATGGATTTTATCACGATTCTGCCCAGATTGAAAGGGAAAATTGTCATCATGGTGGTGGTGGATTGACTCACAAAGTATGCCCATTTATGCTCACTATCTCATCCTTTGAAAGCAAGTACAGTAACCACAACATTCATGGAAATAGTTTAGAAGCTACATGGCAATCCCAAGATTATTGTAAGTGATAGAGATCTAATTTTCACTGGAATTTTTTGGACTAACCTGTTTTCTTATTTGGGTACTCAACTAGCTCACAGCTCCTCTTACCATCCCCAATCTGATCCGCAAACTAAGATTGTAAATAAATGTCTAGAAAATTATCTTCATTGCTTTGCATCCAATAAACAATGACAATGGGTTCACATTTACAGAAAATTCAATACAAAAGCAGATCTCCTTTCAAAAGAAGCTATTTCTTTGCAGGAAGGTACACTGTCTGAGCAAGAATTCAGGGAAAATGGTCTATTTTTCTGAATCTGTTAGGTCCCTTTTTTTATTGGCTCTCTAGCCTGTTCATTATGAGCAGATGTCTGTTTAGCTTAGGACAGATCTGTTGAATGACATTATCAAAAGAGGATACTTCTATATCAGAATCCTGAGGTCCCATAGAGGATCTAATTTGATGAAGGAAGACTGTAATATGTTGCAGTAGGTTAAACTGAAGACTTTTTGGTAAAAGGCCTAAGAGCCAAAAGGCTAGCTAATGTATATTTTAATTTTTATTTCGAAAATATCAAATGTGAAGATTTTTTTCTTGGAAAAAAAAACAATCACAATGGGTCAAATGGTTACCTTTGGGAGAATGGTGGTACAACACTTCCTACAATACTTCTTCCAAAATGTCTCCATTTATGGCACTTTAAGGGTACCATCCTCTATCCATCACATCACATTTAATAGGGAAACCTAAGGTTCAAGTGGTGGAGGATCGCATCCAGCACCAGCAAGAGGTTATACATCTATTTAAAGGAAACTTGACTATAGCAAAAAATAGGATGAAACAACAAGCACATCAGCAACGTAGCAAAACGCACTTTAAGGTGGGGGATTGGGTGTTTTGGAGGCTGCCACACAAACAGATAGCCCTCAAGCAATAAAAGGACAATAAATTAGCACCCAAATACTATGGTCACTATAAAGTGTGGTAGAGGATTGGCAGTATGGCCTATAGATTGAAATTGTCACCTTCTACACATGCACATCCTATCTTCCATGTCTCATGTTTAAAGAAGGTAATTGATGACAAAATTCTGGTGCAGGGTATTCTTTCAAAACTCAATTAAGAGGGGAAAATCATACTAGAACCTGAATCAATGATTTAAACAAGGGTCAAGCAACTAAAGAATAGAGCAATTACCAAATACCTCACCAAGTGGAAGAACTTACTAACAGAAGATGCAACTAGGAAGATGAGCTCTTCATACAGAAACATCCAAAGCTGATCAACAGGGCAATGCTTGTTTGAAGGGGAGGGGAATATTACGCCCCTAAATCCTGCACCTCCTTAATTATAGTCATGTAAGCTCCTCATTATTTCTTTCTAGACCTCTTTATCTCCCATGTATACATTAAGGAGACTCAATTGAATGGTCATCTTATCTTGAGCATTTATATCTTGTAAAAGGAGGTTGTCCCCTCGAAGAGGCTTCTCTTGTATTCATTATTTTACTCTATTTTGGCGTGGTACTACCGAATTCGATCATTTTCATGTTTATTTGGTTATTTGGTTCACAACAGCTAGTGTTACAATGAAATAACAAATGACAAGACTGTAGCTTTAAGTTAAAGATATTAACTATTCACTAGGGTTCTACCCAATAACTATAACATTTAGCGACACCAATGCTTTCACAAGTTGTGAACATTTCTTCTACAAAGAGGTGTTGCAGCACCTACAATCCACTTCATAGTCTACTTCCTATTATCTGCTTTAAAACTTTGTAAATTTGTAAATGGGAAACTGTTAAATGGTCAATGTTATTGTTGATTTTTCATAGCATTAGGTTAAGCATGAAGTTCATTCCATTTTAACAATTAACCATAACCATAAATGCTGCAGCAACCAAGATCACATGAAGAAGCACCATGCACAAGAACACAAGATATATACTAGGAAACCCTTCTCAAACAAGGGAGAAAAACCCAGCCAAATCCTTTGCTATACTCTTCAAGAGAAAGACCTTTCACCACCAAGAATATCCAGCACACAAAAGGGTGCACAAAACCCTAGAACTCTAGCACCCAAGAGAGGTGTGCAACTTTGACCAAGAAGTGTACTTGCTGAAATTTCCAAAACTCATAAGTGTGTGTGTGTCTACAATGAAAGATTTCCTTTTACTTATATTAGACTCGTCCTATCAACGAAAGTGTCTATTGGCACAATAGGGCCAACCTCACTCTATTGGGCAAATACAGTAGGGCCAACCTCACTTAGATATATTATTTATTCATTATTATAATATTCATTACTAATATTTAATATTACTATTAATATTAATATTAATTAATCTTTTACATTTTATCTTTAGAGACAATAAGGTAGGGCCGACCTATACCCTTTACACAATAACTAGGGTTACAGGTAGGTCTGGCTCTTGAACAATATATAGCAAAGGATCTGATACACCCACTAGTGCTCATCCACTAGGGGCACATCCATAGGAATGCCATGGACCTAATTCACTGCATTACACAGATGAACCAGGTCTTCACACGTTTACCTGTGCTCATCCACAGGAACGTCCGCTCTACAAATCTGCTTTCCCACTGCCACCAACAGGAGGATCATCTGGACTCTTCTCGTCAACTCTGCTACTCACAAGAGGCCATCACATCATCTTTATTTCTGTTCACATGATGATGTGCCCAGCACTTTTGGGATTTCCCACGTTCACCTTGTGCTCAGCCACAAGCACGTCCTAACTCAACAGATCGCTTATACATCGGATAATCATCTGGAGTTCTTCTCACTCACGTCATGGAAGAGGCCATCTCTACATTCTTGAATCTGTCCCAGGAAGGAACCACGAACCCTTCATAGGGGCTTTCTCTCAGATTTGTAAGCTGAGAGAAAGACTTCACATAGTTGTTATGTTCCACATCTCACAGTTTTGTAAGCTAGAGGATGTCTCCCATAGTTGTATTCATCAACACTCCCTCTCAGCTAGGGAGGCATTCTTCATCAAGCCAAGTATCATACCGATGTACTCTGAATTTTGTTTTTGGCTAAGATCATCCATACTCCCTCTTAACTCGAAAGGAGTTCTTCACCAAGTAATTGTTTGGTGTAAATGTTTGCAGTCTGCTCAGGTGTAGAAAGGTACTGCAAGTATACAATTTTCTTCTGCATCATATCTCTGACATAAGAAAATTTTATCTCTCTGTGTGTCAATCCATTAGGAAGCACTTGGTTCTTTAAGGAGCTTTACATATGGCTCTTTGTTATCAACATAGGATCCATCTCGTGGTCAAGTAAATCTTTCGAAAGTATGTGAAGCCACATTGCTTTGCACACTTACTACTATATATACTCCGTCTCTGATGCACTTAAGGCTACAAAGTTATGTTTCCTGCTGCAATAGGAAACCATGGAAGACTTCAAGGTAGAACATCAACCGGATGTGCTTTTCCGGTTCACAGAAGATTTTATCGGTCATCTGTCATACTTCTTGTCCCAAGAAGTAGTGAATCATATTCAGATTCTTAATCTCGAATTCAGAAATCAAGGATTACTTGTAACAGTAACGCTTTCTGAATAAGTCATCAGAACCAGGTTTTCGTCACCAATACTGTAATGATATAAGTTTGGATTACCAACACTCTTGTTTGAAATCCAGACTTTATCAAGAATCCATGTATCTGATATAGTTTCCAACTCATGCATGGAAGTATGTCTGGTTAACTGCATCAGGTTTTCATCATGGACAACTCCCTTTGTTTGTGAGAAACCTCTGGCTATAGATCTCGTTTTGTATTTTCTTGATACTTTCATTAGTTGCATGCTTTACCACAGGTTTCTCTTTCTGTTCCCTGAATAATATCTTATGCACCATCCTATTAAAGTATACTAGTACTCTTATGTTATGGCATTTGGCCATACTAGTTCTCTTGTGTTGATATTATGGTAGTTGCGGGAGGTATTTACCTCCACGTGTAAACCTGACGAGGATAGAATACTCCGGGAAGCAAGAAGAAACCCTAATGAGTTGGCTAATAACCCTAGAAGACTTGTCGGCTCAAGAAGATAATTTAGATTAGGTTATTAGCCTCCAAGAGAAGAAGTCGGCCAGAAATAATAATATATACTGAACAGACAGACACCCAAAATGAGAAGTCGGCCCAGGCAGTTAGCCAGAATTAGTGTAAATACAGGAGGCCAGTTCTCATTCTGGCAGGCAGTCTCAGAATTGCAAAGCAGCACTTGTGCGCACTACAGTTGCCCAGTTTCTGCGCAGGTTTGAAGAGAGCTGCCATTGCAGTTGTTGCAGCTAGTAGATCACATTTGGCTTGGACTATCTCTTGGCTAGGGTTTGGACTATCTGATCAGCTCTTGTTGATGCGCTATCCTTGGGGAAAGGTACGCTACCCTTTGTTTGGCTATCTAGCCTAGGGTTTGCTTCCGGAGTGATTCTCTGTCAAGGTTAAAGTGCTCGAAGGGTGGCTTCGGCCTATGGTTGGGTGACAAGGGTATTGTCAATGGTAAAACGAGCACATCCACTTATATTCTAACAGGTTATGGGCCCACACCTCCTTCATTCAGTCTAAACACTGGAATGAAACATAGCCGCTAGGATATTGAGCTCGTTGAGGAAC
>SNQJ01S0035575.1:165705-181021 GCA_010110895.2 Picea sitchensis | reverse complement strand
ACCTTTATCTAATGATAATTGTTCCATTTCAAGCAACTCTTTGTCTCATAGAATGGTATATCACTAGGTCGAGAACAAGGAAGGGTTGGTCACAACTTATTGATTCCTATTTCCAATTAATCGTTTTTGTTATTTTTCCTACTATGTAAGGGTTGATTGACCCTTCCTTGTATAAATTTTCAATGAAGCCTTTCAAAGTCATAAAAGAGGCTTTCACTAGGGAATAATGTGGAAGTGTCACCTTATCAACAAACCCAACAAATATAATGGTTTAATCAATAGAAACCTTGGAAATGTCAGCAAAACTAGCAACCAAATTCTCAACAAAAAGCACTAATGCCACCTCCTCAACTAACCAATACTCCCCAACATCCTAGACCTTCTTGTTGGAAATTGTCAAGAATTCTTGTGAGTAAGAAGGTTGATAGGATATGCTAGGAAGGGACAGAATCAATGTATGAATGTAAGGGATGATAAAAAATCAATTTCTATGCCCATGAAATTGTAGCATAGATTCGTCATCCAGTGGAGACTTTCATTTTTTAATCAATGGTAAAGTTGACAATAATGAATGAATGTGTAAACACTTTAAATTCCAAGGAATTGATTAGACACTTGCTTCTTGGATGATTTCTTAGTTTTCAAATGGTGTCTAGGAATGGTAGGATTCCTCTTCCCGAGTTGGACTTTTTCCAGTTAATTAATGATCATTTTGTTGATGATCAAGCCTAACAATCCTAGAATCATACCATGGAATTCCTAACTATATTTTGCATTGCCTCATGTTCTAGTATTGAATGGGCCATGACCCAATGTTACATGTAGAGCTAATGCTTAGTTCCTATGTGGATTTTTGTCCAACACTAGACTTGGATATAGTCAAACCACTTCTTTAAGTTTCTAGGTATCCTCTTTTGTTTCAAGGTCTCTTCTAAAAACTTGTGGGAAGTGGTGGTGCAATGATAGAGAGGAATATTGAGAAGTGAATCACTAAACCTTTGTCACTGGAAACTAAGTTCCAAATCTATACCAAATTGTTATCACCACTCATTTTTACTAATCTTATTGTTAGGTCTCTTCTAAGGTTGCCCAATAACATCTTGAAAAATTATTTACACCAAGTCAACTTATAGGATAGGCTTTCACTGAGCTAGTTTGTTTTTATGTTTTACATCTAGAGATTTAAGGGGAATGGGAATTATTAGAACCAGGGTTCGAACCCAAGTGTTGTGAGAAAAGTGGGTGATTTCAGTCATGGAGGGAAAAGAGGTTACTTGTGTGGGAGAATCTTAAGTGAAAGTTATCCCTAGTTAATACTAACAAGATTATCATATAAATAATCCATGAGCTTATTCTTAAAGACTTTTTGTTAAATTTAAGTATCCCTAAAACTCATACTTATTGGTGACACGTGGAGGGAAATGGGGTACATCCATGAAATTTCACAACTATAATTCAACCATGGGGTACAAGTGGCTTTGCTCTAATCGTTTAAAGGCCATTTGAGTCAAATATGAAAATTGAAATCCAAGAAAAGAGCATGGTTGTTTTTTCTAAGAATCGTATGGAAACCCATTCTTGATCCAAAAAAGAAGTTTTTACATGGAGCCTTGTTGTGGGAGGCATACCTGCAAATAAAAGACTCAAGTACCTAAAGGTGAAAAAGGAATCTCAAGAGTGTTAGGAATTTAAACACTTCCACGGTAAACCTATTCCCTTCTTGATCCTATTCCCTTTTGGGATTTTGTAATTGGGGTGGCAAAAATAACTCTTTAATTATATTACCTTGAAAGGGATTTTCATTTCGTCTATACCTTGCCATACCCATGCCCTACAGAATAATTTTCATCTTTCATTTTTTTTGTAAGTGCTTATATTAATCATCAAAAGATTGTTTACACTATGTGTTCCCTCTTGTTAGAATTTGGAAACATATGCTTATATGTGTTTAAACAAAATTGAATATCCCTGGTTTCTTAATATTTTCTTTTGATATGATTTTCTTATCTTGGTTTTTTGAGTCACACACCTATTATTTCTTCGACAACATGGATGACATCTTTGCAACTATTTTCTCTTGAAGAGTTTGAATAGAATTCAATTTCTTGTCTTCTATGTTCTATGATCCATGGTTGCCAGAGGAGGTAAATCGTTGGACTTGATTATGGAGCCTAACCCGGAGGGGATAAAGAGAGTTGAACTCGTGACCTCCCCAACTTTGGGAGAGATATCTCATGTTTGGCTCATGAATGCTTGAGATAACCCTCAGGGATTCTATGTTCTCCAATATATTGCATGGTAGCAATGTGGGTTCTCCACTATTATTTATTATCAAGGAGAGGTTTTCATGATAAGCCAACACCCTCTACATCAAGGGTGGTTAGGTTGCTAACATAATTGTGGGTATATGTTTCTACAACAAAGAGGCAACACAAATCTAGGTGTGGAGGGAGCTCACCATGAATTGAACTTGGGTAATAATTATGGAAACTGCTTCGAATTGCCTCTAGACCATAGTGCGACGGGTGTGCATGCACACACACACATATCTTGCAAATACTATATTCTACATTATATTTCTTTGGATCCTATTCAATTTATGGGTTTTCTAACTGGAGTGGTAGAAATAACTCTTTATAACCTCAATTGATGAGTCTTGTTGACAATTCTTGCACATGTTATTACCTTTTGATTTGGGTTTGCGTTTCTAGCTTTTTCCAATGATCGTTTGTGGATGTGGAACCTCGGTTTTGATCCCTAGACTAGTAATGTAAATGTATATGATGAATGGCTAAAAGATGAACAGTTGTAATTTGTAACTTGATATTGAATGCTAATATAAAATTTAAATACATCACAGGCTACAAAAGATGAAGGACAAGACCAAGGGACTATGATTCCACAAGCATGGAAATGTAGGGGGCTTATAAGAGGTTTGAGGGGATAAGGGGGAAAGACCTTGGCTAGTGAATTTTTTCATCACTAGGGTTTGAGTCTAAGTAAGGTCCCTTATGGCTTCATCCACTTTTTGATCCCTTGAAATATTTTCATCTTGGGTTGGTCCAGCCTCGATCTTAGGGGCAATAGAAGGTTCAACCTTACACGAGAAAATATTATCCTCAATATTTGTAGCTAACTCTTTGGCTTCTTCAAGGGTCTTTGGGATCTTGTCCTTGAACATAAAACCCAAATGTCCTGGGAAGGCCTTGGTATAAAGGAAAATAAGATGATATATTTTGGGGAAAATATTTCTAGGAATTCATTGAAGTAACTTATCAAATCTAGTGTTAAACTCTCTGACAGTTTCATTCTCATTACTTCCTATCTCAGTAAGTTGTTGCAACAACATATTAGGGGTTGGTCCAGCCTCGATCTTGAATAAATTAATATCAAGAAGATTTATTTAGGGAAACTTTATGGAACTTATGCAACTTTACGCAACTTTGTGCAACATGCAACTTTATGCAACAATGCAACTTATCCAACTTTACGCAACTTTACGCAAGTTTATGCAACTTTACGCAACTTTACACAACATGAAACTTTATGCAACAATGCAACTTACGCAACTTTACGCAACTTTATGCAACTTTACGCAACATTATGCAACATGCAACTTTATGCAACAATGCAACTTATGCAACTTTATGCAACTTTATGCAACAATGCAACTTATGCAACTATGCAACTATATGCAACTTATGCAACTATGCAACTAGTATATGCAACTTATGCAACTATATGCGACTTATGCAACTAGTATATGCGACTTATGCAACTATATGTAGCTATATGCAACTTATGAATGTGTGACCTATATCCTCCTAATGCAACTTATGAATGCAACTATATCCTCCTAATGGCTCTATATCCTCCTAATGACACCCATATCCCACCCAAGCACCATAGTCTATTAAATAGGATAAATGTGGTGGTTTGAGGCCTTGTTAATGTCCAATGAGCCAAAGAAAATATGTTTAGGACCTAAGGCCCTTTTTTCCCTCTCTAGTCATGGTACACACCTTGAGACCTATTCTTATTATGAAAACATACCAATGGTTCCAAATGAAACTATATTCTCACATATTGGTGAGTGGTCAAATGCAACTATATTGCATCTTATGCAACTATATGCAACTTATGCAACTATATTGCAACTATATGCAACTATATTGCAACAATTTTGTATGCAACTATATGCAACTATGCAACATACAACTTATGAAACTATGCAACTATATGCAACTTATGCAACTATGCAACTATATGCAACTTATTCCAACTTATTGCAATTTATGCAACTATATTTCCACTTATGCAATTATATTGCAACTATGCAACTTATTGCAACTTATTGCAACTTATGCAACTATATTGCAACTATTGCAACTATATGCAACGTATTGCAACTTATGCAACTATATTGCAACTAGGTGTGGAAATTTCAACTTTATGCAACTATATGACGGATAGGTGTGGCAATTTCAACTTTATGCAACTAAATGCAACTATATGCAGCTATGTTGGTACCAAAAACGTATATTGGCACTATAACTTATCTTCTTGTTTTAATGAGTGTAGGTACCACTAAACAGGTATCTTTCGGATCTATCTTCCTCAAGTGATGATCAAGATATAGTAAGAGAGATTGAAAGTGAGGCGTGTTGTACTAGATCTATCGGTTCTAGATCAACTAGGTTGGAAAAGGTAAGGAAAATATTTCGTACCCGCATGCAATTTTTTATTGCCAACAGAGGGTCAGGTAATTATGATGTTGAGAGAATAGGTGACATTGAGTTTCCCTTGAGGTATAAACATCTAGTGCAATGTTGGTCACCTAAGGAGCTACCTGAAGTGGACACAAATTACTTCATCGGTGGGAGGATGTATCGCATTGCTCCTTCGTCCTTACATGGATTGGGGTTATTTTTCATGGATGACATAAAGGTCAGCTATGGCACTATAACTGAATTGATGGAGTATGTCAGACCATTATACAAATACAATCACTGGTTGATGTTGGTCAGATATACGCAAAGTATGCAGAGATACGGAGTTGCTGCAAATTATATACAACTACTAGATAACAATCAAAATAAAGGGGAACTATGTATATTGATGGAAGGAAAAAATCTACTAGAAACATTGCGAGCTTTATAAATAGTACACGACCAATGGCAACAACTAAGAAACCAAATTTCATATTTGAGTCACGCGAAGGAAATCATATATTTGTATGTGCAACAAAAACAATAGTTCTAGGTGAAGAGTTGTTGATTGATTACAACTTAAATCGAATAGATGGAGAGGGTGACCATGGAAAGGCACCCACTTCAACTCAGCAGGTAAATGTTAAATACAGTAAAAACTTATGACTACAACAACTAAATTTCAGAAATTTCATTAATTTTTTTATTTTTTTTTCTGTTATTACTGCAATATTTCATTTTCTTAATGTTACAGGTGAATTTCTTAACTTTTATTGATTGATTTATTGTGTCAACATCTGTCCAGGGTGACCGTGGTAGAAAATCACCTACTACATCTCTCTAGGGTGATCGTGGAAAGGCACCCACTGTGCCTCGGTAGGTAAATGTTAAACACAGTAACAACTTATGACTACAACAACTAAATTTCTGAAATTTCATTTTTTTTTTTCTGATATTACTCCAATATTTCATTTTTTAAATGTTACAGGTGAATTTCATAACTTTTGTTGATTAATTTATTGTGTCAACTTCTATCCAAGGTGACCATGTCCAAGTTTCACCCGCTACATCTCTCCAAGGTGACCATGGAAAGACACTCGCAGTGCCTCACCAAGTAAATGTTAAATACATTAACAACTTATGACTACAACAACTAAATTTCTGAAATTTCATTATTTTTTTTTTGATATTACTCCAATATTTCATTTTTTAAATGTTACAAGTGAATTTCATAACTTTTGTTGATTGATTTATTGTGTCAACTTCTGTCCAGGGTGACCATGTCTGAGTTTCACCCACTACATCTCTCCAGGGTGACCATGGAAAGGCACCCGCAGTACCTCACCAGGTAAATGTTAAATACAGTAACAACTTATGAATACAACAACTATATTTTTGAAATTTCATTATTTGTTTTCTGATATTACTCCAATATTTCTTTTTTTAAATGTTACAGGTGAATTTCATAACTTTTGTTGATTGATTTATTGTGTCAACTTTTGTCCAGGGTGACCGTGTCTGAGTTTCACCCGCTACATCTCTCCAGGGTGACCGTGGAAAGGCACCCGTAATGCCTCACCAGGTAAATGTTAAATACATTAACAACTTATGACTACAACAACTAAATTTCTGAAATTTCATTATTTTGTTTCTGATATTACTCCAAAATTTCATTTTTTAAATGTTACAGGTGAATTTCATAACTTTTGTTGATTGATTTATTGTGTCAACTTCTGTCCAGGCTCCGAGAGAGGATATTGATGAGGACAAAAATTTTATTCGAAAAACCCAATGACAACTGTAACAAAGGCCTTGAAGAAGGCTAACATGGAATATCTAGGTTTGATTAGCAAAAGACCCCTGACACAGGAGGATAGGGCAAGAATTGTAGATCTACAAACTACAATAACTAATTTTGGGGTAAGTGGCATCTTTACGTATTTTTATTAGCTATGACAATTTCATATCCGTTTTTTAGTTTTATATTTTGTATATGATCTGATAAAGAAATTTTTTCTGTTTGTAGGAGTTTTTAAACCCCATGCATGGGGAACCTGTTGATACTGCAACTGCTATAGGTACCAGTGAGGGTGAAATGCAAAAAAAAGGTCGACATAGCAAAGTGCAAGTGAGGTTTTTTTAGCCTCCTAAGGTTCCCCTCAAATCCATTGATGAGTGGGACAATTTTGACCGGCATGACATGTTGGAGCATGATGAGTCGGAGCTTGGGATTCCACATGATGACTCCGAAGAGGAACATAGTGTAGGTGCATAGGATATTATTCTGCATGGAGAAAAATGAATTAAAAGCACCAGATCACTAGATGTCACCTTTCTGGTGGATGACGCATGTGTTCTGATAAAGATTCAGAAGATTACAGGTAATTTCCCCATTAATTGATTCATTTTTTTCATGAAATTGAAATGGACATTTGTTGAGATTATTAATTGATTAATGGATAACACGTGACTACAGGAAACAATGTTTTCTATAGAAACTTACATGACAAAGCATTGGAGCTATTTGGCCCCACCATTCGCACACGGTGGAATGGCCAAGATAGAAAAAAGAAAGTTGATTTAATAGATCACATGGTAAACTTGTTCGGAAATACTTTCAACAAGAAAGTGGTTACAAAGTTGGCTAGCGAGAATTTAAAATACACAAGGGCCTAGTATAGGGATAAATTGCAAATAGAACTCAAGCACGAGCGCCCTCCCATGGTTCCCGAGAGAGAGTGGAAAGTGCTAATAAAGGATGAAAATGAGAACTTGCTTAAAAAACAAGGACGACAACCACGAGCTGGTCAAGCAAGGTACAACACATGTCATATTATCAATGAAATATGAGCATTTATGTTTTTCTTTCATGTTTTAAGTAACAATTCCGATATCTAATTTTTTTCAAAAATTCCATATGTAGGCTACCAGACACATCCAAAGAAACAAAGGCCAGAGTGGAAAAACATGACCAGCATAAACTAGGCCAGAGTGGCTACGGAAAACTCAAATCCTGAATAGTAAGATTTAAATGATTAACCGTGGTTAATATTTATTTAACAGTAGCGAACAAATATATGTTTTTGTTATTGGTATTTTTAATGGTGTTATGCATTGCAATTAAATATGTTCAGCACTGCTTCCACTGATGAGGACCTGAATCTTGGTTACAAGCATGGTTTTAAAAGTGTGATTGAATATAGAAAAATCTTGGGCTAGACTCCTATCTCCCAAGCCACACAGGTAAATCAAATGCATAAGGAAACTGCAGTAGCATGCTTGTAAAGTCTATTCATATTTTATTATATCACCCTTAACTAAGCATTTATGTTTGTTTTCAAGTAACAGTGCTACCGCAGTAGTGAATCAAGCGATATTCAGCAAACACCGCGTCATACAAGGGTCCACATGTCTAGTGATAGTGTAATGCAGAGTACCCATTCTGGTAAGTATGCTTCAGAATTAGAAATATTTACTATGATTGTAGATATTTATTTCTTGACTTATAATTATATATTATCTTCTCAAAATTGAAGAGCATGTAGCTCAGGAGGGTGAAATGTGAGAGAAACCAAGTGTACAGGAAATTAACGCACCAACTGTTGGAAGATTGGTTGTTTTCATTGATCTCAACCCTAGTCATGGGTTTTGGACCACAAGATTGATGAATTTATTTGGACATGAAGGAAAATGCACATGTAGATACAACACCCATGGATGGATAGTATACATCATGCTGTTTTCGGTGGTATGTGGCACGTCACGTGGATCCTCATGGTTGAGGAGAAATGAATTTTTGAAGATGACAAAGTGAATTGTACACGTAGGCCCTGAACATAATTAAAGAAAAAAATTACAAAATAAGAAAGTGTCAGGTCGGCCCTATTGTTAAAATAAATTGACATAAATGGTATAAATAAACATCATTATACATTCATTTGATACAAGTCTAATTTCAGATGGAAGAAGAAGTAAAAGAAGGTCGGATTTCAAGGGAGGATGAAGTATTTTGGTGATGTGTTCTAAGGCATGTTATTTTCAGGTCATCTTACCATTTTTGCTATAACTTGTTTTCTAGAACGGTTCAGATGGTGAAATCGCTATGGAAGTGAGAAGACATATCAAGGTACCTCTGGTAAAAGGTTCAGCTCTTTATTCTCTATAATTATGGAGATACACTCTGTGGAATTTAGGGTTTGTGACCAGTCCTGAAACTAGTCAAAAAACAGGTGTTCTGGGTAAAACAGTCATAACGTTTTCATAAAGACTCCAAATGTAGTGGGACCACTTCCATTGGAAATAGTACGGACTGTAGTTTCTTTTGTGAGAGTTTCAGAATTAGATGTTAAATATTGAGCGCGGGGCATGCTGTACAAGTTGGGTCTTCTGAACAGACCAGAATTGAATAAAGTTTTATTATCTATCATATATTATTGGGTGGAAGGAAGGGGCAAGGATAGAGAGTTCATATCTCTCTTGATATTGGAGGATTGTATCTTCCTCTTGGAGGTTTATCCCTCCCTTTACATTTGGAATCTGTAGCTACCTTTGGAAGTCATTACTTCCCTTGAACAAAAACTATTGATTATTTCTCATATAGTCCATCCATCCATTCCTCCATCCATCCATCCATTCCCTCCATTCCATTCTCTCCATTCCGGTCCGTCCTCCATCCGTCCATCTCCATCCATCCATCCTTCCATTCCTCCGTCCATCCTTCCTTCGGTCCTCCATCCATCCATTCCATCCATCCGTCCATCCATCCATTCCATCCATTCCTTCCTCCATCCATCCATCCATCCATCCTTCCGTCCATTCCGTCCTCCTTTCCTTCCATCCATCGTCCTTCCATCCCGTCCATCCATCCTTCCATTCCGTTTTCCATCCATCCATCCTCCATCCATCCATTTCCATTCCATTCCATCCCATCCCATCCATCCTCCGTCCATTCCGTCCATCCATCCTTTCCATTCCTCCACTATCCATTCCTCCATGTCCATTCCCTTCCGTCATTCCATTTCCATTCCTCCACTCCTCCACTCCATTCTCCATCCATTCCTCCGTCCATCCATCCGTCCATCCATCCATCCATCCATCCATCCATTCCATCCATCCTTCCTTCCTCCATCCATCCATTCCATCCATCCATCCATCCGTCCATCCATTCCATTCCATTCCTCCGTCCATTCCATCCATTCCTCCCCATTCAGGAATTCAAATCTCTCCTAAATTCCATTCTCTCCCTAGAATCAGCTCCTGAATCCATTATTTCTCATATATATTGTGCATCACGGATACAAAGATAGTTGAAAATGTAAAATCGGAAAATAACTTCGGAAGATTGGTTGCAACTTCCAACAAGAGACCGAACAACATATGCATCCTAGACATGAGAAGAGAGACATAAAGCCACACAAAGGTTCTAAGGAAAAGCGTCCAAAAGACCAAAATAAGGATGAATTATTATTGATTGCCACATGTTTGGGGAGCAACCCAAGAAGAGGTTACAGCACCATTAGACTCAAGATGAGGAAATACCCACCCTTTGCCATTGGTATCAAGGGGGAGAGAATTGGATCATGATGATGGGAGACATGGTGTTGCCATCAATGACAAAGGGGTGTTGGAAGATTGGTTGTTGTCATTGATGTCAACCCTAGTCATGGAGTTTTTGGACCACAAGATTGATGAAGTTATTTGGACATGAAGGAAAATGAACATGTAGATACAACACCCATGGATGGATGAGTATACATCATGCTATTTAGGGTGGTATGTGTACGTCATTGGATCCCTCATGGTTGAGGAGAAATGAATTTTAAAGATGACAAAGTGAATAAAAGAAGGAAGTACATGTAGGCCCCAGAGATAATTAAAGAAAAGAATTACACAAAATAAGAAATTCGAGGTCAGCCCTATTGTTCATGACATAAAATGAAATAAATAAACATCATTATACATTAATTTGATATAGGTCAAATTTCAGAGGGGAAGAAGAAGTAAAGAGATTCGGTTCAAGGGAGGATGAAGTCTTTTGGTGATGTGTTCTAAGGTATGTTATTTTTTAGGTAATCTTACCATTGTTTCTATAAAAATTCTAAGACGGTTCAGATGGTTAAATCTCTATGAGTAGGTGAGAATACATATCAAAGGTACCTCTGGTAAAAGTTCAGCTCTTGATTCGCTATAATTATGGGAATACACTCTGTAGGTGGGTTTGTGGCTAGGTCTGAAACTAGTCAAAAACAAGGTGTTCTGGGTAAAACAATGATCATAACTTTTCATACAGACTCAAATGCAGTGGGACCACTTCCATTGGAAGCCAGTACGGACTTTAGTTTCTTGTGTGCGATTTTCAGAATCAGATGTTAAATATTGAGCCGCAGGGCATGCTGTACAAGTTGGGTGTTATTACGAGCAGAGACCGAGTGAATAATTTTATTATCTCTCATATATTCTTAGGTGGAAGGAAGAGGAAAGGATAGAGAGTTCAGATCTCTCTTGATATTGGAGGATTGTATCTTCCTCTTGAGTTTTATCCCTCCCTTTACTTTTCCTCTTGGAGGTTTATCCCTCCCTTTACATTTGGAATCTGTAGCTACCTTTGGAAGTCATTACTTCCCTTGAACAAAAACTATTGATTTTCTCAGTTATTTTCAACTATCCCAGCTACAGAGACAGGTAAAGAGAAATAGTGTAATGTTAATCAAAACAATGAATTAATTATTTCAATTATATTTCAATATATCGATATGATCATTTTCGTTGTTCCAGTTCATGACCCTGAACAGATGCCAGCTAACCCTTCTCAGTGATGTACTATAAGTATGGTACATGAGCACACACAAACAATAGAAGGATAGGGCACACAAAATACAATGTCCTTGGATGATGATGATATTCCAATTGCTAGTTTTATGAATGTAAAAAAACATAAATCAAAGAAAAATTAGATGTATAAATCCATGACCTATTTTGGATCTTTATCGATGTTTATATATTCATATGTTTTGATGACTATGCTAGTTATGCATTAATGTCTCTATGTTTTCTATATAAAGAAAATCATTTGTTGGGTATGGGGAATTGAGAGCGATGTGGGGGAGGGGGGAGGGGCCATATGAGCTTCCACCTTCACATGGTTGGCCCTGTTCAGTAGAGAATAACCTATTCTCAAAACAAAGAGAAGCTCATTAAGGTATGAGACAACTTAATTTTTTTCTAGAGTAATTTACATAACTAAATGCATGCTTATTTTCTTATTAATTATTTACTCGTATAAAAAATTTGTCTCTTATGATTCATGCAAGTCTTGGTGATGGAAATGCATCTCGTGGACAACTCTTATCAAGTTTTATGGGCTAATGGATCTGGCGAAAGAACAATGAAAAGGTAAGGGTTTTGACGTGTTTTTAAAAGTAGGCTTTATACTAGTAAAAGTTCACAATCCTCATGAATATGTGGATATTTATATATATACCAAGTTCCATGTGGTGTTTTGGTTTACTTGTAGATATTTTAAATATAATTTGGTTTACTTGTAGTTTTTTTATAAAGAAGTATAACTATTTTAGAGAACCCCCATATACAAAGTCTTTATCCATATCCTCATTGTGGAAAATAAATTAGAAAAGATCCCTCACTTCATTCATTTCCATAATCCTAACCTTATTGCTATCCCTAGTCCAAATCCTAGTTCCTATTAAACAATGCATGAAGCTAATCCCAATAATCTAGACCCCTCTTCTCATCCCACATGTTAGTGGAAGTATTATAAGGCTCCAAAGGACACTACTACAAAATGCTTATTCTTATAATAATAATTCACATCCAAATGCTTGTACATAGATGAGAAATCCCTTGATCATCCTAGGGTACACCAATATTTGGACACTTCTCCCCAACAAAAAATAGTCCCTATTACAAAATCTATTGAAAAATATCCCTCATTACTCATAATGACGAATGAAATTTATTCCCCTTTCTAAGTCTCTTTTTTACTCATAATTGTTAGATCAAAGACCAACTTGCCACTATAATCCTTGACAATTTATAACCAAAATAGTCGCATTTTCCATCACTCATCACCCCTGTCCTTATCATTGGGGCTTTGTACAATAGGACATAACTCATCTTCTCATTAATAAACATTGTGGAGTCACCCTTGTCATAGGGATTTTTCAAGAGATTGTTGAATGCTATGTATCTCCCCTTGATTACTCTAATTTACTCTGAACATATATAATACGAACAACAATGAAATTCTTTATAATATGTCCATTGTTCATATTGGGAGTTTTTTTGGGCTAGCTTAGACTTCCCATTATCAACTCTAGCCACTTCTTACGTGGTAGCACCCAATATTACCTAGTTCTCCCCTTGTCTTCTTCCTCTCCTAGTGTTCCATGCTCTCCTACATACTCTTCCTCTTTTCCTAGTCCTTCAAATGCTTGGGCAAAGTATTGCCTCTCCTCCTTATCTTTTCTTCCTTACACCCCTTTTTCTCCATTTTTATTTGGTCATAATATCGATGGGTCCCTTATAGGTCATTATCTCAAGAAAGACCCTACTTGAGATAACCTCTACCTAGTTAGGATCAACTATCACTTGTTTGGTCAGTTTTCAAAGATGTCCCCCTTAATGGTCACATTCCATAGCTTGCAACTATGGAGCCCCTCCCAATGGTTACATCATATCTTCCTTTGATCCTCTGTCCTCCACTGGTACCATTGGTATTTTTCACCTCTACGCTTGCATTGAACTTAGGTTGATGCATTTCGCCTCCTACGCTTGCACAAAATACCCCATTGATGTATGCCGCCTCTCATTCTTGCACTAAATCTAGGCTACCATGTGTTGTTTTTGTGCCTTTTATGACTCTATATTACTAGTTTATGATGCCTATTATTCTCACACTCTCCAGATTATCGTATGTCACATGGGACTCGTCCTTTCCTTTCCATAAGAGATCATGTTGCTAATCCTACCTCACTTGTTGTAATATGCCAACCTCTGTGATGTAGGTATCTATATAAACATGTTCTTGCATTGTTCATTGCTCATCCATGGAAATGAAAGTATGTATTAGTCTACCCCATGTATATTGAACATATTCATGATGTACCCAAAATTTTGGACCTCATTATTATTATCCTTTTTGTATGCTCCAACAATTGTGCAAGTGACATCCACAAGTCTCTTCCTATTATATTAGTAATATTCCTGTTATTATTATCAAGGAAGGAGTTGATAACTAGCCCTTATATACACTATGCCTAAATTATCGAGGCATCAAATAACATTATGTTTTTAAAAGAATATACGAGTCAATGTCATAACGACCCTTTAGGTTCATAAGAGTTTCGAAATCTTCAAGGTGTTAAGAGCCATTATTTCCCAAATCATTCAGAACATAGAATAAAATTGACCAATATCTTATACATAGGTGATGAAAGAGATTTTAAAACCGTTTCATAAATCACAACCTTTTTACTGATGGTGTCTTCATGGGTTCAAATACTTACTTTACAAACCTAAACATATTTCTACCTTTCAACATTCTCATGAACCCTTGGGTTTACCATTACTCCTCGTGGGTCATAAATTTCCACTCACCAAATTCATACAAATTGAAATTTTTGTCACTTGCACAAGCCTATATGACATCAGTACAAATATATGAATTCAACTAGGAGTAGACCTTTTCCCTTTCAAGTTGATGATCCCCATCAAATTTGGGACTCAATGTCTTTTCATTAAATTCTCCTTCTAATGAGGATGGCATAGAGAACTTCAAATTATACACATATACATTGTAATATTTTCCCATATATGGTGACCAATCCAAGCAAATAGCTTTTATTCATTCTTATCCACAATCCTAAAATATCATTTTAAACCTTTCTTTGGTGGGTGAAAACACACTTGATCAAACTTAGGAGGTATGTGTTGTTAAATGCTTATCATGCCTCTTTTTGTAACTGATTGAGATTCCTACAAGCTGGTTTCTTATACCTACACATGTTCGTGGATTTTTCTTTTTAACAAAGTTCACATATTTTCCCATTGATCAATTTTCTTAATTGTTCCACTTTGAGGGCTAAAATTTCAAGTTAAAGTGAGTACAATAAAATATGATAAAGTCATAGGTGGAGGATTTGAGGTGAGCAATGAATTGTGAAATTAACAATTATATATATATATGACAAACAATCTTCCCAAATATTGGGATGTCATAGCGTCACAATCCTCCTTCAAGCCTACAATCATCTCAAAGACTCGAGACTTGCATACATATTCAAGTTTTGTAAGGTTTAAACCATTTGCCAAAATTTGAGCTAGATGTAGGTAATCCCTTATATTCTTCAAGTACATAAGAGTTTAACTTTAGATCTATGGTCAAATAAAAACAAACTAGAGGTCTTAAAGGAATTTGACCATGTGGTTTTGTATATATTTATCATTCTTGATTACCGAATCAAAATGTTGCAGGATAACATTCACATGAAGTCTGGGCTTTGTTGTGACTTGGATTGTGCAATTAACAATGATATATATAAATGACAAACAATATTCCCAAATATTGGGATGTTATAGCCTCACAACAA
>SNQJ01S0035575.1:145901-165695 GCA_010110895.2 Picea sitchensis | reverse complement strand
TGTTAAGTCTTTTGGCACTTGAGAGTTTCTTAAGCTCTTCCTCAATGAGACAACTTCTTGTTCAAGTTTCTCACAATCTATTTCTTTCTTTATCATTTGGACCTTCTTTGCTTCTGTTATTCTTCTTGCTTCTTCAAGTAGAGTTTTCAAGGAAATGGTTTATTCTCTCAGTTTCTGAAAGTCTTCTAATTGTTTCTTTAAGCTTACAACTGTATTTTCACAACTAACCAATTCACTTCTTAGTTTTCTTTGCGTGGCTTTTAGCTTGCTATTTTCAATCTCAACATGCTTCGATTTTTTAAGATTCTCATCTTCTTGTTGAATAATTTTTTCTTTATGATTTTCTTCTTCTTCATTGGACTTTTCTTCTTCAGTGTCACTTCTTTCAATCCTTGGATGAGGAAATTCAAATTCAATGTGACCTACTCATTCACAATTGAAGCAAAAGAACTGACCTCTATTTTCTTCTTTGAAATCTAAGATGTTGTAATATTCTTCAACTTCTTCTTCTTCTTCCACTTCTTCCCTTGCATAAAGTTCTCATAGCTTGTCCCAAAGATATTTTGCTGATGCATATGATCCCACCTTGGATTTAACTGAATCTGTCAATCTATCCAGGATGGTATCTATTGCCAGTTTGTTGTTCTTTTTTGCTTCCTTCTGAGCTGCAGTCTTAGGTTTCTTCGAAGCATTATATCCTGAAGCAACTGAGATCCAAACATCTGCCCCAAGAGATTTCAAGTAAGTTTCCATTCTATTTTTCCAGTATTCAAAATTGCTTCCATCAAATGGTGGAATATCATTTGGAATGTTTCCTTCTGTTCCATTTCTACATAGGATCTTACTTCCAGTGGTTAAAAGCTGTCTTGGAAGTGGCTTGGCTCGATTACCAATTGTTGATCTTTGAGAGGGGGTTGAATTATTATCAAGTACAATTTTAAAAACTTTTCCAACTTATACTTAAAACATTTCAATTATATCAATGAGAAATGAACAATAGTATAAAGAGTTACACCAATACACCACAATACACCATGCACAATATATGTCGCGAAACAATCAATGGATTATTGTTCAAAGGAAGTATGACTTCCAAAGGTAGCTACAGCTTGCTTCAAAATATAAAGGGGAGGGATAAAACTCCAAGGAGGAAGATACAATACTCCAATATAAAGATATCTGTAACTCTTTATCCTTTCCCCTTCCTTCCACCAAAAATATATGAGAGATAATAAAGAACTTTATTCAGTGCAGTCTGTTCAGAGACCGACTTGCCCTGAGAACGCCCCGCACTCAATATACAACATCTGATTCTGAAACTCGCACAAAATAAGATACAGTCATTACTCTTTCCAATGGAAGTGGAATTTACTGCATTTTAGGTCTGTATATGAAAAAGTTATGACTGTTTTACCCGGAGAACATGCTTATTGACTAGCTTCGGAGTTGGTCTAAACCTATATTCCACAATTATGTCTCCCATAATTATAGAGAATCAAAGGCTGGGGAATTTTTACCAGATGGTAAAATTGATATGTCTTCTCACTACCATATCAGTTAACCATATATGAATCATTCTAGAAAAATAGTTATGGCAAAAGATGGTAAGATGACCTGAAAATAATATCTGTAGAACACATCACCAAGACTTCATCCTCCCTTGAAAACCGGCCTTGTTACTTCTTCTTCTCTCCTGAAATTCGACTTGTATCCAAATGGATGGCATGGTATGTTTATTTATACCATTTATGTCCACTTCCTTTTAACATTAGAGATTGACACGACCTTTCCCTGAATGATTTTTGTACAATTTTTTTTCATGCATGTGCATTTTCCTTCATGTCCAAAACTCATCAATCTTGTGGTCCAAAACCCATGACTAGGGTTGACATCAATGACAACAATGAAATCTTCCAACAAAGCCAGCAGCACTTCTTGCCTTTTTGTCTTGACACCTTGACCCATGGGGAATTTTCCACAGAGTGTCCTTTCTTTGCACATGTCTCCTTTCTCACGAGGCATTAGTGTTCCATGCGCTTGGAACTAGTGGGTGTTGTATCTACATGTGCATTTTCCTTCATGTCCAAATAACTTCATCAATCTTGTGGTCCAAAACCCATGACTAGGGTTGACATCAATGACAACAACCAATCTTCCAACAAAAGCCTTGTAGCACTTCTTGCCTTTGCGACCTGATACCTTGACCCATGGGGGAATTTTCCCCGAGTGTCCTTTTCTTGCACATGTCTCCTTTCTCTGAGCATTAGTATGTTCCATGCGCTTGGAACTAGTATGATTTCTTGTGACACTCGTTCCTGCTTTGTAATGTAGAATTATTTTATTCTTTTTCAAGCTCTTAAAAAATTGAAAAAGACAAAAAAAAAAAAAATATTCCAAAAATAGGGGATGGAAAATATACATTCTTTTTTTGGCAGCAAAGAGAGTCACCCTTGGACAAATCACATCCTTTCATTTGTTCTTTAAGAATTGGGATCTAGTATGACCTTAGGATTTTTTCGTCGCTACATAGAGTTGTGTCCTCCTCCATTTGGTTCCTCTTCCAAACTTATGGAGAGTTTGTGTTGCCTCCTGCATCACAAACTTATGTCAATGTCATGTTGCCTGAGTTTGATAATATTTTGTGCTTTTGTCCAATGGAATTTTTACCCAACCTGAGTCAACCTTTTTGTAGTTTGTCTCTTAACTTCCATTACTCGGCCATCCCGAGAGTCTAGTCAAGTCCAGATTCGAAATCGATGAAGTTCTTTGCCTGATCATCGAGATACTCATGTCTTTTCCCAGTGAGTTGTCGAAGACCTCAGGGTAGTGAGTTATACAATCCGATTATACCCCTACCTGAGTTTTGAGTATCTTGAAGTTGTTGCTCGAACTCTAAAGGCCTCACCTCCAGCCACATGCATCACTAGCTTCTTGAAGATACATACTATGTTTGTATATGTTCGATTGATTTTGAGATGTAGATCCACTATGTATTTCTCATGGATACATTTTATATAGTTATATGACATGGATATGCAGTGTATTTGATTGGAACCCATGATTTTCTTCATCCCGGGCATGGGTATGCCCACCTTGGAGAGACAATTGTTGTTTTGCAGATGGCACCTCTCGAGATCTGGTCTCGGGCTCACTCGATTTTGTACATTGGTGAAGATGTTGTAATTTATTTCTGCCATCAGTTTCTTTTATGACCTCACACATTAGGGGGCATCTTTTATAGACCTAAAATTCCCTATTCATGCATGCATGGCCTTGGCCTTCTTACTTGCAAATTTTTCCAAATCATTGTTGAGGAGCTCTTCTTAAAAATCCATTTTTTAGAGCATGTACGCACCCTGCACCACTATATCCCACGTACATATGCTTTTTGCATGCTAGAAATCCAATGTACATATGCTTGTTGCAGACTAAACAACTCGTGTATTCTTGCAAAAGTTGCAAAAAATAAAAAGTTGTAAAGAATTCAGTGAAATTCATGGGCTATTGGAGGTTTCCCAACCAATTCACCGGCTATAGACCACCTCCCAATCTAATAACCATCCTTTTTTCATATAAAAGGAGGTGTTGGGGTCTCATTTCAATAACAAGCACTAGAACAATGAAAATCTACCTATTTTCCATCTCCCTTCCTTGCCCAAGAATTTTCAAGATTTTGTGAGTTACTTCCTCAACATTCCCTTGCAACCCCTTTTCTTCCATCCAATCCATTCCCTTTCCTTGAGGAGATAAGAATATTGTGAGAAGATGGATATTGAAGGTGTAGTTGGAGCATTGTAAAGAGGAGCCCAGACCAGGTTCGCGGAATGGTGGCCGACACAGATTGTAAGTTTCAGTCTTTGTTTGATGAATAAAAGAATCTATTTTCCCTTTCCCAAATCATGATGTTCTATGTCTTATCTTTGATTCATATATGAAATTTGATATCTAACCCTAATTTATGAATAGGAATAACATGCTTGTAGCCCTTGTTTTCCTATCTTTGGATGCAGGTCAGCCTTGGGAGGAGGCTTGCATTCTTTGGAGCTACAGAGCTTGAGAAGATCATCACTAGAAGTGGGATAAAAGGTACAGTTACCCGATCTTCTCTCTATTTCTTTATTTTAATTTATTTTGGTATGTTTGGGGTAGAGTAGAAACTAGACGGACTTTTAGACGGTCATTCGTTCTGTCTACATCTTAAACCCTGGTGTAGTTAAAGGGGGTATTTTCCCACTAGCAGGTAGTAGTTCCCTCAGATTATTTGATACCAAGACTACGCATTGTAGAAATTATAGATATGATAGAAAAGGGTGCAACGCATGAAATATTGGATCAACTAATGGAATTAGAAGAGGACAATCATAGCAGGTTTACACCAAGAGGTACAAAAATCAAAGGACAAAGCATGGCATGATAGACATATCAAGAAGAAGAAATTCGAGGAAGGAGATCCAGTTCTCCTTTATGATAGTAAGTATTTGCAAAGGGAATCTTAGATTAATGCATTGGCTAGGTCCATATCAGATAAATTCTATCAAAGATGGAGGTTTTGTACAGTTTCAATATTTAGTAGGAAAATAAGTTCAAAGATTGGTGAATGGTAGTCAACTGAAACTATATAGGGAAAATCAACCTACTAACTCTTAGTAGTTGCAGTACAACAAGTAGACTTGTACATATTTTAAATAGTAGGAGCTAAAAGAAGAAAAAGGAAGAGAAAACTAGAAAAATGAAGAAAAAAGCCAAAAAAAAAAGCAGTTAGAGGAATAAGTGATAAATAGATAGTTGGGACTAACAATGTGCAATAAACATAAAATTAGTGCGACAGAATTTAGAATCCTGCATGAAGGAAACTTAAAAACAATGTGATGGGACAAAGAATAACCAGAAAAGTGAAAAACATATGAACGGGAAAGAACGAACGTGTCAGAGCATTAACGATAGAGATTATAAAAAGGGAAAAGCTCAACAAAGTTCAACACTTCACGATTTCTGAGAAATAGAGAACTTAAGAAAGAAAAGTGAAGGTGATTGAGAAGAGAGACAATCATTCGCATGCAATGAAAGCAATATGGTACCCCCTAAGATTGGCGCTCTCAGAATATTTGTAAGAGTAACCCAACAATCAGGGAGGAAGAAGGAAAGAATGGAAAAACCAGAAAGTTTCATGGAGCTAGAGGATGTTACAACATCAAAGAGTGAATCCATTAGTACAAAAAGGATAGAATAAGAAAGATCAATTGCAGAATAGGTGCAAGTGGGAAAAAGAGAAGGAAAATTGGAAAACCCTAACGATGGGGTGAACCCTAATCCTGAAAACCCTGTAGAAGTGAAGGAAATGGAAAAACAAAAACATGAAGCCATCACAAAAGAAGTATTGGTCAAAGATATTATAGTCTAGAAATAAATAGAGGATGAAGAAGAAGAACAAGAAGAAGAATAAGTCGAGGAAAAATTTGTAGAAGAAAATCCAGTCATGGGTCGAGAGAGGAAAGAACCAGACACACAAACCCTAGTGGAGATAATGCTCCTTCATATCCCAGACGTCATAGTTGCAGTTGAAGACATGCTAGGGAAAGTTCCAAAATTAAAATATGCATATCATGATGTAATAGATACAACAAGGTTTCCTGATCTTTCATAGGAAATCTACTTAGAGAACATGGGGGAGGTAGGACCCTTAGGGAAACAAATTTTTGAGCACGTGCAGTGGATCACAAGTTTATACAATTCATGAATTATGAATTTGTTGGGCATACCACAGTTTGGGTGCGGTAAGAACATGGACCTTTGTGTGAAACAAATGTTGGAAATGGTACATAGAGATATCATGTGGATGGACACGCCGGTCCATATAGATGTATGTATCATAGAAAATATCATAGGGTTCCCAACCAGCGACGTAAAACCAGAGGATTACTTGGACAATAAAGAAAGGTACAAGGAAATTTTAGAAGAAGTTAAAACACAATTCAGGACAAACAGGGGAACTAGGGGCATAGTAATAAAGGACATCAACGATCCTGTGATGAATTTTTACACAAAGATGATGGCATGTAAACTGTTGAGGAAATGAAGAAAGGAAGAGGCCCCAACAAGAGTCATAACAGTAGTTGCGTAATGCAAAATGGGTGTAGTATTAAGTTGGGTGCCATACTTATTGGACCAGTTTTTGATAGACTGCAAGGATGTTGTAACATACCCAGCCAACCATAGGCCAAGGTATGATACCTGCAAGACCACCCTCAGACTTCTTTCTCATGATGATACCTTCTTCATTTATTAAGGATGCATAAGATAACATATTTAATGACATACACAAAAATATCCAACAAGCATGCATAATCTAAAGATTATATTAAATGATAATTAAATATACACATCGGAAATACATTCATACACAGATAATGATATCACGACAGAGAGCACTTATATTTATGAAAGATGACACCAACTGGCTGCAGACCAAGGACATTCCACCCAACTGTAGACAACACTGCTCCAAATATCAACAACAGTTTCACCCCCAAGCCAGGGCTATGAATCCACACGGATGGTTCCAGAGTGTAATTGGGTTCCCAAACTAGTTAGCTCTCAATCTCTCACAGGTTTCTCGACACCCACAAAAATCCAAGTACCCAACTACTTCTACCTAGCCTGTACTACCCCAAGAGATCGGACCTCCACCCTTCTCTGCCACGCAGTCCCTTAGGTAGTCCTTCTCCTTTATTTTCAGGGCCTCCGACACAACTAGTCCAGAATCTCAATGATGGAGCTCTCATGACTCACATTTGTCATAAAAACATGGCACATGCCAATGCATTTGAGACATGCAAGCCCCAGGTCATGACTAGATCACACCAACAACCACTACAACTAACTATCCCATGGATAATTCTTTAGCGACTTCGTTTCCTTTTCCAAGCCAAGATGCAAGTGAGGATGGGTCGATGAATGGGTCAGGGGGGTGCATGGGAGTGCATGAGGGAAAAATGAGTGAGTGAATGGGAAATCAACAAATAATTCATCAGTCAACCCCCCCCATCAGACCAGAGGCGAGTTTAAGTAACCTCATGGTGAAACAAGAACCTCATGGCCTTACCCAAGAAGCTCACGTAACCGATCCCCTCCCTTAGACAAAAAAGGGTAATTAAAATAGGAATAAACACTTAGTCCCTCAAGCTCCCTCTCTTGTGGAATAATAGCCCCCTATAACTCTAGTCCTTGTCCATCTAGAAGCCAGCGATGTGTTTATTATTAATAATGATCAAAAAATTACATTTCTTGGGCATACTGGCCCTTTAATAATTTTTTGGGCACTCAAGCCTCTCAGCATTGTAACAATACATTATTTAAAATGGGGGCTTGAAACTTGGGGTGTTACATCTCCTCCCCTTATTTTGGCACTATCCTCAATGCATATACAAAATAGAGATCAAAATCTCAAATTTATTCAAAAAGCTACGGGTACTATGCCCGCATGGCATCTTCATGCTCCCAGGTAGCATCTTCAGGACCGTAGCAGGTCCACTAAATGTTTATCAGTTCTATAAATCGATTCAGGAGCATTTTGACTTTTCTTTCCAATACCCGCACTGGTTGAACCTAAAAGTATCCCTCTGTCTTTACCTGAATCAGATGCCAATCAATAACATGGTTAGGATCATGTACATATTTCTTTAGTAAAGATACATGAAATACATTATGCACATTCATGGAAGCAGGCAATGCAAGCATGTATGCAACTGACCCTACTCTATCCAATATTTCAAATGGACCAAAGAATCTGGCTGCCATCTTTGTACAACTACCCAATTTCAAAGAGATTTTCTTGGGATTCACTTTCAAAAGTACATGCTCCCCTACTTTAAATTTTCTAACTGTCATGTTCTTGTCTGCATAAACTTTCTATCTATCCCGAGCTACCTTTAAATTCTGTTTGATCTTAACCACCTTGTCTTCCATGTCCTTGAGCAACTCTGGCCCAAGTACCACTCTGTCTGCTGGGTTGTCCCAGCTCACTGGAGTACTGCATTTCCTACCATACAAGACTTCAAATGGGCTCATTATTAATGAATCTTGATACCCATTATTATATGCAAACTCAACCAAGTGTAAGTAATCTTCCCACTTAGATGGCTTATCCATCACATAGATTCTTAGCATGTCTTCAATTATTCGATTGACCCTCTCTATTTTCCCATCTGTTTGGGGATGATATGTTGTGCTAAAGTTTATATTTTTGCCAAATCCTCTAAACAATCCCCTCCGAGACAATTGTCCTAGGTATCCCATGCAACCTAGCAATTTCTTTCATGAAAAATTCTGCAATATTAGTTGTTGTATGCGTTGTCTTCACAGGCAGAAAATGAGCAGCCTTTGTTAATTTTTCAACCACCACCATGATTGAATCATGTTGCTTATTCGTTATGGGTAATCCTATGATGAAATCCATGGTGATCACTTCCCATTTCTTCTCTGGAATTGGCAATGGATGCAACAAACCTGCTGGGTGCTTATGCTCAACCTTCACCTTCTGACATTCCATACATCGAGCGATGTAATCAACAACATCCTTATTCATTCCCGGCCAAAAGAAATGGCTTCTTACTGTTGTAATTGCTTTCTAGTAACCAGGATGTCCAGCATAAGGAACATCATGCATTTACTTCAGTACCAAATTCCTCAGTCCTCTGGAACTAGGAACATAGATTCTATTTTTATGCATGAGTAATCCATATTCCTTTATCTTGTACTCCTTTATTTTCTACTGTACATCTCCCTGCTGTAAGTTTTCCTTTACCAGTAGGTAATGTTGATCTGTAACAAGACCATATAAAATTCTTCTCTTCAAGTCTGATTGATGCATACTGACAACGGTAGCATGCATGAGATGCACTCTCCTACTAAGTGCATTGACAACTTTATTCTCCTTTCCCTTGATATGCTTGATATTGAAGTCAGATTCACTTAAAAATTCCAGCCATCTTGTTTTCCTGGCATTAAAGGCCAGCTATTCAAAAAGATACTTCAAGCCAATGTGGTATGTTCTTAATTCAAATTTCATCCCCATGAGATAATGCCTCCACATCCTCAAGGTGTGAACAATGGCAGCAAGTTCCAAGTTGTGTGTGACATAGTTCCTCTCATGTTCCTTAATCTTTCTGGACTCATATCCAATGACATGTCCATTTTGCATGAGGACTCCCCCAAGTCCTTCCTTACAAGTATCTGTACGTACCACAAAAATTTCATTTGGGTCAACAATCTTTAACATGGGCACACTAGTAAGTAATTCCTTCAACATATTAAAATTCTTTTCACACTTGAGTGTCCATTCAAATTTAGTTCCCTTATTTTGAAAAGAAGTGATGGGATGAGAAATCTTAGAAAACCCTACTATGAAACTTTTGTAGTAGCTGGCTAATCCCATAAAAGATTTGACATATGACACATTTATGGGTGTTGGCCATCCTCTAATGGCTTCGATCTTCTCTGGATGTACTGCTATGACCTTCTCTGAAATAATGTGTCCCGAGTAATGGATCTTCTTTTGATAAAAAGAACACTTACTCAACTTGGCATACAACTAATTTTCTCTCAATACTTGCAATGCCAATATTAAGTGATGTTCATGCTCCTCTTCAAACTTAGAATAGATAAGTATGTCATCCAGGAATACTATGACAAACTTGTCCAAATAATTTCTGAATATTCCAATCATTAAGCACATGAAGACAATTGGTGCATTGGTCAGTCCAAACGACACCACTACAATTTCATAATGCCCATACCGGTCCTAAAGGTTGTCTTGTGAATGTCTTATTCCTTGATTCTTACCTGATGATATCCTTCCCTCATGTCAATCTTTGAAAATATCTTTGCTCCTCTTAGATGATCAAAGAGTTCGTCAATTTGGGGTAGCAAATACTTGTTCTTTATAGTGTACTTGTCCAGCTGTCAGAAGTCAATACACAACCTCAAGGTTCCATCCTTCTTTTTGACAAAAAGTACTGGTGCTCCCCAAGGTGAAACACTTGGACGTATGTACCCTTTATTCAACAATTCCTCCAACTGCATTTGTAATTATTTTAACTCTAGTGTGCTCATTCTGTAAGGTGTTTTTGACATTGGGGTAGCTCTTGGCACTAAATCAATTGAGAAATCTATCTCCCTTCTTGGTGGAAATCTGGGTATTTCTTGGAATACATATTCAAATTCCTGTAGCACTGTGTAATATTCAAGGCTTGGACCCTTTGTATCAACTGACTCCTCCACATGAGCTGCATACAGTTGAAATCCTTTTCTAAAACATTTTTTCAGCTGTAATTCCTAAATCTCCCTTATAGAGATGGGTCTTGGAACTCCTTTCATAGTGCTCTATTTTCCATTTCCACAAAGACATGTAAATGTCTTGTTATGAAAATCTAGGACAACATGATTCTTGTCCAACCAATCCATCCCAATCACAACATCATAAGACCCCAATGGTATGATATTTAGATCAATACTAGTATTCACGCCATTAAGACTTATGGAACAACCTATGACCATATCATGGATTCTTCTTTTGGTTCCAGTGGCTAACTGAACCAAAATTGCTTTTCCAAGTTTACTTTTCTCCAAATGTAATCTATCCACTATCTTAGGATCAATGTAACAATGACTTGCTCCTAAATCAATCAAAATAGCAATAGGATGATTTATGATCTTACCTTCCACCTCGATCATATGGTACTGGTACTCTACTTGTCGATCATTTAAGGCTACATAGATTCTTCCCATATCTCCAACTATTGTAGCCTCTTGGATGTTGTGCACCGTCTTCACTCTGTCCTTTCTATTTGGGCAATCCTTGTACATGTGATCTTCCTTGCATCCCCAACATTGGATTGGTGGTCTTCCCCTTTTTCCTAAGGAATATTATTTCTTGAAATCCCCCTTAGCATACTGATCTTGAGGATTTTTATTAGGATCATTCCTATTGAAGGGAGGTTTGAATCCTTTCCTCCTCTGATCAGGCTTCGCATTTTTCTTGTCCTTCCAAGATTTCTGCAGGGATTCTCTTCCCTATCCTTTCTCATACAGGTATTTATCCTTCCTGATGGACTCAATCAAGGTCTTGGGTTCATCATACTTGATCTTTTCCTTATAAAAGGCTGGAAATCCACTTAGAAATATCTTTATTTTCACTTTCTCGTCACCAATGAACCTGACATACTTTAACAATCCCAAGAACTTCTTCTCATATTCTGCCATAGTCATGCTTCCCAACTTGAGTTAAAAGAACTCCTACATTTTCTTGTCATAGTGTTGGAACACGGGAAGACCCAGGGTTCAATGCTATAACAACACACCAAAAAAACCCTAACTACCAGCCCTTTTGGAAACCCCTGCGAGGCAGATGAAGTCTCACTCGAGGTAAAGGCAGGGGTGGTTGTAGGACTCAAATGTATGCAACCTAAGATGGGACACGGATCTATGATTATCTTGCTTAGCAAGCACTTAGCATAGATCATTCACTTAGGTCTAGATTACTTTAGCACTTAGCAACAACAAGACAGATCAGATCTGGTAGATCAATCACTTAGCATATTCATACACATCGGGTTTGGAATTCATATACATCTCTAGCACTAAGCATAAGAAATTATATCTAATCACATCTAAGCACTTATCAATACAAAACATCTAAGAATAAGCACAAAGCACAACACACAGTATTTATGTCGTTCACCCCCACCCTAGGGCTACGTCGACCAACTCTTATTCTTTATTAGCTTCAGTCAATCAGGTTACAGAACAGGGCTATCAAAATCCTACTCTGCATAGAACAAGAGATCTGTGTTCACCTCGCCAGATCCTCCTTCCTCGAGTAGATTTAGCACAGAGCCTCCTTACAATCTGTGCACTCAACACTTACAACACTTGAACTCAGCTCTGCAAGTCAATCACATAGATCAATTCTAGCATTAAGCCCTTGGCTAATCTTCTCCTCCCCTTACATCACCTAGATATCTATTTATACATTACAAAAGTGTGCCTAAGTGTGGTTAAACCCATGGGCCGATATCCCTTTCCCATTACATATTCCCAAAAACCCAAAAAGGACCCAAAAAGAGGGTCTAGCTTCCACAATCTTCGATTCACTTGGCGCTTCGTCTTTGACAAGCTTTCAAAGTCCCAAAAATGGTCAAATATGACCAATTATTCCTCAAAACTTGGTCAAGGGCCAAGAGGCCCCCAACACTCACCTGTGACTCGTTCCGAGTCAATAAGGTCTGACCAGTTCTGTCTCGAATGCCTTGATCTTGGCTCGACCTGCTTCGACCTACTGCTATTCCGCAACCTCTTTCTCAATGAAATCCTGGATGAGTGTGTCATTCACCGGCCCTTCTAGGCACTGTTCTGCTAAATTCACAACCTGCTCCAGCTCTGTTCCTTGGCTCTCAATCTCTGTAAATAGCTAGCATGCCTTATCATGCATAGGTTGGAGCCATTGTGTTGCTTCCATTACCTTGCTTTGGATCATATGGATCTGTTGTTGGGAGGTGCGCTGCTTGTGAGATCGCTTCTTTCTCTCTACAGGTGATAGGGCCTTCAACTGCACCTGTAGATTTTCGGCTTCATACTTCGCCTCCTGGAGCTGCGACTCCACTTTATGCAATTCTGGATTCTCGATTAGGTTCTCATATATCTGTGTACTTTTGCTACTTAACTTTTTGCATTCCTCAGTGAGTGCTTTAATCCTTTCCACTGTGCTCCGGGCATTCATTTCTCTTTGGTCGTGCACTTCTTGCGAGGTTCTTGGTATGGTATGAAGCTCTAAGTCCATGACTCTTTGTTGAATTTGCTGAATAACTTCAGCAAGCTTCATCACTTGTCATTCTATGGATTCTTTTTCCTTCTATTCTAAGCCAGTCACAGAGTGAAATTCTTTGTTGACTGCTTATTAAATCTCAATCTGCTTCATGAGTAGATGTTCTTTTATTTTTGGATCTTCACTCTGTCTTATTCAATTTTTTCTTGGAGAGTGTCCTTCTCTTGTTGCGCAGCTCATCATTTCTCGATGATTTCCTCCTGTGATTGCTTTAAGGCCTAGGTGGCCTGTGTTGTTTCTTCCTGTGCTTTCCGAAGGCATACTTCGACTGTGTCAGCAATTTTGCAGAGTTCAATTGATGCATCTCCCTCTTCTTTCCTTCTGGTAGGGGCGCAGTGGAGACTGTGCGGCTAGGTTGGAGGGCTTGCTTTACTCCTTGGATCTCGATCTCAATTCTATTGTACATTGTCTCTTGCTTATATTCCTTATTTTATGTTATCTCTTCTATAGCTTCATTCATAGTGGCAATGAGGAAACTGAAATCATCTGGAGTGAGTGTGGTCCACAACTTAGTTACGGGTGCTTTTGATTTCTTTTGGGGGGAAGGTTCCGGAGGCGAACCCTTCCTTTTCTTTATGCTTTCTACTTTTTCTTTTGGCCTCTATTTGACTTCTTCTAAGTCTTTTCCATTACCTCCTTGCTCTGGTGTAATGGATGCGGTTCTTATAGATCTGTTGTCTACATCCTGGATTTCCTCATCCTTCTTTGTCTTCTTTGTTTTCTTTGTCTTACTAGGCCCAGGTGTATCCTACATGGCTTCTAGCCTATTGATGTCATACATTTATGTGGGGTCTGCTGAAACAAGGAGGTCCACCGACCATTACTTGGTGATATCCTCCAGGTCATCTTCTATCAGCTTATAATAACACCGAAGTTGTTCCTTATGCTCATCAGTGTGTTCTATAATATATATGAAATGGTGGTCCACGCTGAACTTCATCAAAGGTCAAAACCTGTGTAAAGTATTCAGGGTCATACGAGGATCAGAATGGATGGAGAGCTTCAACTGGGTGTAGTAGGTATGAAAGACGACATTGGATTTCCATTGGTTGTTCATATTGTTCAAGTACCACTGTACCATAGTGTACTGAACTTTGCAGCCAGTGGTTCAAAGGGGTCGATGTCCAGGAAGGGTGCACCTTCCGGTAGCTCCCATGCAACAAAAGCTATAAGTATTAAGAGCCAGCTAAAATGGAATTCATTCCCCTAATCCTGGGCTTCTCTGCAGTCAATATCTAGCTGATTCACTAGGTACTTCACCCAGTTCATGTATAGTCCCTCTGCTCACTTCCCTACGAGGTAGACCACAAATTTGGATACTTGTGTGGGTCGATTCTTGCGTACCAACTTTCCTGCGATCATTTGACAGATGAGGCTAGCTGCGCCACTTTCAATAGAAGCTACCTTGTAGACTTGTGTTCCTTTCTCAACATCACCATAGGATTCTTTTATCTTCTGAGAAACAGCATGATCCATGGTCTTTCCAGGATAGTAATCATGGGGATCAGGGCCCTGCATGCTAAGCCTGGTGATCCGATTGATCAGTGCTAGATCAACTGTTATTCGATGGTTTAACCATAGGTATCCTCCATGGTAGCTCGCAAGAAGCAGCTTCACACAAGAATTCACCTACTGGTGTCTGCCGAAGTGCGGTATCTTCATAACATTGAGAAGGTTGGACTGCATGAGGTCCATAGTCCACTGCTGAGGGACAATCTTCGAGTTCTTTCCCTTCATCTTTGTTAGATATTTATAAGGAATAAGAATTCCATAAACCTTCCGGTCACCTAGGTTGTAGTCACTAAACTTCAGGGCTTCTATCTTATCTTGATCTATGTGGACTGCACGTACCCCATTCGGTAGGTACGCAGTGACTAGAGTGTACTCAAAGTCTCTAGGATCACTATCTCTGTTGATCGCACCGCTCATAGGTGGTATCTAAGCAGGTAGGATGGATGGAACCAACTTCGCGTTGGCCATATCGTCTTTATGTTTGGTTCTTCTTTCTATGTCAGCTTGGGATGTTCCTTCTTGAGCATTCGATGGGGAGGCTTGCACTCCTCTCATCGATGATGCTTGTAAAACTGTAGACAATCCTCTCTTCGACATGACTCTTTCGTCTTTGAGGCTAGCGAGTACCTTTCTTACAGATTCTTCAGTTGTTCTAAATTCATCGGACATATATGCTCAGGATCAATATTTTGGGTTCTCAAAGTAATACAGGTACTGTAATAGGGTAGAGAGTAAGAGTGGATTAATCATTGTTCACAATTCATGTATTCTGCGGACTCAAATTCGTAATTAGCAAAAGTGTCTTCCGTGCATGGCACGATGGAATAAGTAAGTAACTCTGTAACATATCGTTTTTAACAGATGTGGGGCTTCATTAACTCATGTTCTATTCGTTATGGTGCAGTCTAATGGTCTGGTGATGAGGCATCAATTCTTTTCGAACTTTTTGGAGTAGCAGTCGAACAGTTATATCGGCATCCAACAACTATATTGCTTCTTCGTGGCGAACTGCCCTATGTCATTGTTCTGATATCTCGGCGAAGCTCAAATTCTGCAATTTTTCCTTCTATGAGGCTCCCTCTGGAACCTTCTATAGTCTTTCAATATTGGCTTTCTTCTTACTTATATTTCTAGCCTTCTTCCTGGTGAGCTTCGTCTCAGTGATGATTTTTCCATTTAGATTCTTATCCTCTTCAGATATAATCACTTTGCACTGTCGATATTCTTTCTTCGGATTCAAGGGTAATACTTTTTCATCATCCAGAACATTCATTTCAGTCCTCTATGGTTCTTCTAGTGTTCTTACAACTTCAACATCCAAGTCCCTGGTGTCAAATAAATTCGATCTATTACCCTGTTCTTCCATCAAGTAGGAGATCTTTCTAGTCATAAAATCCATTAGGTCTTGCTTCTTCTTTTCTAGGGTTTCCTTTTCTTCTTTTCTTTGTATTTGGTCTTTCTCAATATAGGTCTTGCCTAACAAAGCCAGAAATGGGGCGTTGTTCTCAATAAACTTGATAACTTGAAATTCTTCCTCTACCAAAGTTCCATTGATGCTCAGAGATATCTGGGTAGTCCTTCCACATAGGGTTACGAATTTTCCTTTGAACAAGCTTATTCCTCCCAATGAAGGAATCATAGCAAGCTTTCCTAGGGTTTCCCAAGTTCTTTCTATCATAATATTCACCTGTGTTTCCTCATCCAGAACACATTCTATGTCAAAGTCTCCTATTCTTACTTCTATTTGATCTTTGTCTTTGAAGATTTCTACTAAATTGACATCTTTATTCCCATTCAGAGTTTCTTTCATCTGTATTAATACTTTTTATGATTCTTTCTGGGGTTCTGTTATTTTTGGGGTTGTCTTAGGGTTTTGTTCATGTAGATTCATTCTTTCAATCTTGGCAATCATTCTAGGGAAATCCAATACTTCATGGTCCAAATCTTTGCAACAGAGACAACCAAGTTTTCCACCAGGGCATTCCTTAGCTAGATGTCCCGGCCGTCTGCAACTGTAACATAGGGTTAATCCTCTCTTTCTCTTAAATGATCCCTAACCTCTTCTGCACTGCACACCAAGATCATGGTAACTAGCCTGCAAAATATTCTTTCTAGGATTCTGCATCCATTTGTTAGTCCAAACATTCTTTCTATGCATAGGTATAACATATCTATCATTATGCTTATCAGATCTAGTCATATCAAAATTTCTTTCATCTATTAATTCCCTAGTTTTCAAGCTAGGACATGATCTATCAAACATACCTAGATCCATACTCTAGAAACAAAATTTTTCACTTATTTTACTTTTGCAGAGCACAAAGCTTTCAGATCTAAAAACTTTTGACTATTCTTACCTCACTACTACATATGGGTGAATTATTCCACGAAATTTTTCTACGCTTCCACTAGTTTCATCATTTTTTTAACCAGGGGGGGTTTTCATGGATATTGCCATGAAAGTTCATCGCAATATCCACAAAAATATTAATTTAACCTAGTCAGGATTTTCGTCGCTATAGCGATGAACTTTCGTGGCAATAGCGATGAAAATTTTGCCTATCTCATTGGTCGGTATTAACGGCTAGTTGACTATTTTATCTATATATACATGACTTTAAGAGACTTTGCGACACAATTTCTATAGTTGCGACACTGTTCTTGGCTTTTTTTTGAGTTGTTTATTTTTTCCGTCACCCACCGGTTGAACAAATCCAATTCTCGATCTACATAGCTTGGATTTTGAACTTACAAGTTTAGTATGTTATTTTTTATTGATGTACTCATTTAACTTGTAATTTTTTTTTCAAATGTCCAAATTGCATTTAGCTTGTTTTTTCCTTGATAATATATTATAATATGTGTAGTACCATATTTCATGTCTTTGGTTTTTGTATCTAGTTAGTGTATTCTATGGAAAATGGTATCTAGGTTCCATACTATTCTAGGTTTATGGAATCTACATACCCTTTTCCCTTCAATTGTAGCTATAATCTCTCTCTATTTTCATTGATAAAGATATGGAATTGCTCTTGAAACTCAACCCTGATCAGTGAAATGATAGTAATTGATTGTTATATTCCTTGCTTTAGAAGGGACTAATAAGATACATAAACACTAACCCTAAACTTATGTTAGGTATATATGTCATTATTATATAAATATAACATTTGTACACATATGACCTTATTATGAATATGTTATCTATGTCGTCATGATGTTAATATTCTACACATATGATCACCTTATTATAAATACATTGACCTTATTATAAAGATGTAGGTCACTGTAAATAAACATATCATAATCGAAAGGAGTAGCCAAAATATAAAAAAATGACAACTTAATGTTTGGTATGGTGTAGGTAAGACAATTACTTGTCAGGAAAAGGATTTGTCACAATGAACGAAAATGACAGGAAGATTGCTTGGTTAAGAGAAACATTAGAGGCGAGGGGTGATGGAAAATTTTATTTCCCTTGATATGATTGCAGAGGCTTGCAAAATAGAAGAATTTTAATAACAACAACCCAAATAAATTGTAGGGAGAAGGGGCATGCCGAAGGGGGTTATGAATATTGTCCCTTGGTAAGAGGATTCAATATTTAATGTATTCTCTGTAATAATTAGTATGTCATGAATTTTAGTAATATTTTTTATCGGGATTTTATATTTTCTATGTTCTTTTTAAATATATAGACGATGCCCCCAAAGTGTTGACCTCCAGAGAGTTATTTGCCAAATACTAGCAGAAATACTACTTTACATGGAGATGAACTTCGAGATCAGAATATTGAAGCTATTGATCAAGTTATTAATGATGATATGGATGGAGATAACGTTAGTGATTCAAATCAGGAAGATGAGATACATAGATTGATCCAAGACACATTTGCTCCAATGGATGAGGACAACCAGGATGATAGTCATGATGTTGATCCTCTACTAGAGAAGTCACGTCAACCTCTTTATGAAGGCTCAACAACAAATCTTTTATCTGCTATATTGTTGTTGGTGAACCTGAAGGTTTTGAATGGTTTATCAAACACATGTCTCACACATATACTAAGGTATTTAATTTTTTAATTATTTATGTCTGCATGTTCACAAATACTTAAAAGGTTCAATTTTTTCCTATATCGCTATTGTTTTCTAATTTGTAAATTAGTATATTGGATGATATATTGATGATTAATATTTGTTTACATTGACTTATTGTTTAGAATTTTTTAGATTGTTAGGTGATTTTCTATTACCGACATCAAATATTTTTCCACACACATATCGAGAAATATCCGTGATTATGAAAGAAATTGGAATGGACTATCAGGCTATTGATGCATGTCCTAATGATCATATCATATCTTATGGACAATATGAATTATAAAATGAATGCCCATAATGTCAAATAAGTAGATATCGAACCGATAAAGTGTCAAAGAAGGTGTCTTGCAAAGTTCTTCATTATATTTTGATAATTCCACGTTTGCAGCGGTTGTTCAGGTGCCAAAGTATAACACATTTTATGGATTTCCATGCAAAGAACAGAAGTCGAGACGATGTTCTTCGAATTCCTGCAGATGGTTCTTCATTGAACTACATCGAATAAAAGTGGCCAAATTTTAAAGAAGAACCTCGTAATGTTAGACTTTCGTTGGCAGCTGATGGTGTCAATCCATTTGGAGAGCTTCGTTCTACGTACTCAGTGTGGCATGTTTTTGTTATAAACAATAACCTTCTTCCTTGGATGTCGATCAAGAGAGAGCACACAATGTTGGCAATGATTGTTCCAGGTGTTTAATTATATTTTATTTTCTTTAAAGCATGACAAAATATTTCATTTCTTTGTTTCGTGCATGGTAATTATTTATTTTATATATCACGACATCTATATAAGTATAATTAATCATGCAGTAGGTTGAACCAATCAGGTAGGTACCAGGTTAAAGATATGAACGCATATATTGAGGCTCTCATCGATGAGTTGTTGAAGTTATGGGTTGGCGTCACTATGTATGACATCTCTAGACCAATAGGGAAAAGATGATTTCAATTCCATGGAATACTATCATGGACAATTCATGATGCTCCCAGGTTAACACATTTTTGTGGTATATTGTTACTTTATTTTTGTGATTTAATATTATATATCTTTTTTGAAAAAATCATGCATTATTTTAAATTGTAACTCTAATTTGACGCTACATTTATTCATATATCTTGTAGGTCTTTAAACAAAGGGTAAATTTGCATGCCCGGTTTGTGGTCTTAGGATAAAATCTCGTCGTTCAAGGAGTTTAGATGTTAAGAACCAAATATCAATATAGCATAGAAAAACCTCAGAAAAAGTATTCAACGCCTTGAAAAAGAGATAATTTCAGATAATAAGCCTCTTCGAGGGGG